>CABHPR010129260.1:17351-48643 GCA_902168415.1 Peromyscus melanophrys
ACACACACACACACACACACACACACACACACACACACACACACACTTCTGCATACCTGGGAGTGCTCTTGGAGAGGTTATACAATCTCTGTGACAGGGAACTTGATAAAGGAGTCTTGACAAGTTGAAATTCAGGAGTGGTCACAGGCCCCAGCAAGCTCACTTATTTTTAAGAGAATGGGGGAAAAAGAAAATGTCTGTCATGATGGATGTTCACGCGACTACCTTCTAAAGGTTGGACATCTAGCAGGTTCACAGGCCACTTCAGCCCTTGTTTTGTAACTCCTCAATCTTTTGAACTATGCAGGCAAATACTCAATGAACAGCTGACATCTACTTCTGATTCAGACCATTTTCAAGCACCAAACTTCATACATCTAATATCTGAACATTTGACTTTTAGAGATATTAGAAGAAACAAGACACTTTCCTTAAAAAGAAACTTTGAATATGTCTATGTGGTGGGAATAAAATGAAATTGCCAGTGGCTGCATAAATGGCAAAATTTGTCATCTAAGAGTCAAAGGGGAAGCCAGGGAGATGGTCCGTGAGCAAAGGCACTTGCCGCCAAACCTGATGATCTGGGTTCGATCCCTGGGACTCACAGAGTGAGAGGAAAGAACCAATTCCCTCAAGTTGTCCTCTGACCTCCACAAATGTACCATGGCATATGCACCCACAGATATAAAATAAAATGTAGTAACAATTTTCAAAAAATAAAACTGATCAGTAAAACATACCAACAAACCCAAAATGGGAATTAACCCTTAGGGTATATTCATCATGCTGGGTGAAGTACTATTTGTAGCTATGAAACTGCCAGAATTTTCAAGAGAACTCTAAGGGTTGGTGGGGATTGAGAAAGGGGTCTTGTGTAGCCCAGAATAGCCCTGAACTCAGAATGTAGCAGAGGATGACCTTGAACTCTGTCCTTCTGCCTTCACTTCCCAAGTGCTCACCACCACACCCAGCCCAGTACCTCGTAAACCGCTGGAGCAAACTAAGGGAAAAGGGGCACACGGCCAAGGCCCTGAAAAAGCAAGCACAGTGCAGAACTGACCTTTCAGGTCTGGTGTCCGCGGGGTTGAGTTTCCATTGCCACGCTGGACATCAATGTTCTCTTGATCCACCATCATGAACTGATTCCAGTACTCCAGGGGCAGAGAAAGCAGGCGCTCCACCACCTAACAGGCACCACAGTCAAGGCTTACTTCAGGTATTCCTTCCTATTATGTTTGAGACCTTCTCACTCTGCAGCCTAGGCTGGCCTCAAACTTGAAATGTAGACCAGGTTGGCCTCAAACTTGTGGCAATCCTCCTGGCACTGCCTGCCAGTGCATGTGCCCAGCATGCAAGGCTTATTTTTTTGTCATTATGTCATGTTAGGGCATTGCAAAAGCTCGTATTTTATGTATCTCTGCACGTGTGTGTGTGTGTGTGTGTGTGTGTGTGTGTGCACATGCACTTGCACCCCTACCTTGAGCTGACGCTTGATGTCCTGGAACATCGTCACTGGGTCTGGATTAGGCACAGTATGGGCAACTATGGTAGGGCCAAAGACTTTTGCTAGATTGGCAATGTCCATCTTAGTGTTCGGACTCTGAGCCACTCTAAACAAAGGAGTATATTGTTAAAACAAGCGTATTATTCCCTTAATTATAAACTAAGTATCAATTCTGCAAGAGAACATTCACAGTCCACGTTTCCCAGAACCCACATTATCTCCTTGGGAAACCCTCTACCTCCCAAGACAAGCCCTGCTGTGCTGACCTCTGCAAGTGGATCATGAGGAAGGCCAGTGTGTCCCTGTTGGCCTGGGGCAGCTCACTGACAGCCTGGTACATGGCGGCTGTGCTGTTGTCCTCGTCTGCTATCTCTGTAATGACAAGAACACACTGAGAGGCCCCGACTCCTCCCCTTGACAGCGGCTTCCAAGTTATCGACCACAAGGCTCATCTATACACTGAGCTTCTGAAACTTCTGATGAGGTTCATGACAGCATCGGACTCTAGTTTCATTACCAAGCGGGACACTGGCCAACAGTTCAATAAGAGAAGTCAGAACTTCCTAAAACTCACCACTGCCGTTAGAGAAAGCAGCTGGCGAGCCATTTGCTGGGAAGACACACCACCGCAGTGTGGACCATCCACAAGGAACTCAGTCGCCTGACATGTAAGGGCCTACCAGACACCAGGTGCCATTTTAAACACGAGGCTAAAGCAAAACAACATAGGCCTTGTCTCCTGGAAAGAACACTCTGTTGGAAGAGTGGTCAACAAACAACAAGAAACCATGGGCCAGGCAGCGCCACAAGATGGAGGAGACAGGCAAGCAGGATGCTGGAAAGCAACGGGAGCCGCTACGTCACACAAGGTGGTAGCTTTTGCTTAGTTTTTAAAACTGGGTCTCAGGTAGCCTAGTCTACTCAAACTCACCACGCAGCCAAAGCTGGTCTCAATCCTGCCTCACCCACATGCTGGGATCACTGTCATCAAACCTGGCTTAGGAAAGGTGTTTCTGAAGAGAGGAACTGGGGGGAGGGGGGAGGTGGTAAAGGAACAAACTACAAAGAGATCTAGGGGTAAACAGTTGGGGTTAAGACTATAACAAATATGAGGTGGGTGTATGCTAAGAAACCCAAGGCTTGGGGCTGGAGAGATGCCTCGGTGGCTGAGCACTGGCTGCTCTTGCAGAGAACCTGGGTTCAGTTCCCAGCACCCACATGGTGGCTCCCAACTGTAACCCCAGTTCCAGGGGTTCCGACACCCTCTTGAGGCCTCCGTAGGCACTGTGTGCATGTGGTGCACAGACATACAGGCAAAACACCTACATACATAAAAGATAAAATAAAAAGAAACCCAAGACTCCAGGGTTTGAAAAGAGGAAGGAAGGTATACAGCAAACGGCGTCGGAGGCATAACCAGGAGCCAAGTCACAGAGGGTCTTTTCAGTCATGTTAAGGAGGAGTTCAGTCTAAAACTGATGGGGAAGCTGGGCATGGTGACTCACGCCTTTAATCCCAGCACTCAGGAGGCAGAGGCAGGTGGATCTCTGTGAGTTCAAGGCCAGCCTGGTCTACAGAGTGAGTTCCAGGACTGTACAGAGAGATCTTGTCTTGAAAAACCAAACAAACAGGGTAAAATAAAACAAAAATGATGGATCGATGACAAATGGGACACCAGCTACCTTAGCGTGTAGGAGGAGCGCTCCGGCTCCTGTATAGGATTATCATGTGACAGGCCCGGGCCAGCTCCCGTAGAAAGACCATCTTGTAGAGGACACAAGCAGGTACAGGACAATCTGTTAGCAGGTTCTCAGCATATTCCAGAGACAGTTAAGTACCATGACTTGTGATAAATACCAAATTTAAGGTGTATTTACAAGACTAGACAAGATTTGTTGTGGAAAAGAAAGGCATCAAAGATGGTTCTGATTTCAAAAAGACAACCTAAAACTTGACCAAACAACAAACCTCGTTAAGTCCTGTTTAGTTTAGTTCTTCCCTTAGTTTACGTACACCGGTGCTCTGCCTACACGGCAGTCTGAGCACTACATTGCATGTAGTACCCAAAGAGGCCCGAAGAGGGCGTCAGATCCCCATGGACTGGAGTTACAAGTGGTATGACTCAGCCATCATGTGGATACTGAGATCAAAGCCAGGTTCTCTAGAAGAGCAGCCAGCACTCAGCCACTGAGCCATCTCTTGGCCCCTCTATACAGCTAAAGGAAGAAAAGGGCATGACGAAAGGTGTGTCCAGTTACTCACCCACCAACTATGTGAGTACCCACTACACTTCAGACACTGTACTGGGCAGCAGGAAAGTAGTAAAATGTGAACCAAGTTCAAGTCTGGAATCACAGTCAAGTATTAAGTTCTGCCCTTACCTGCTGCCTCCATAAAAGCTTTGCTTAGCCAAAAGGTCAGAAGGGGTTCTTTGAGGTTTCGAAGGAAGTCTTTCAGGAGGCTACAGATGGCATGGATATCATCCACTTTGCTGAGGAGAGGTACAGTTTTGACTTTGAGGAATTTCTCTTTCAGCTCTTTTACTGTCCGGTCACAACCTGAGATCCTGTATAAGCCTGCCTATTATAAAGACAACAGTTAGGAACTCCCCAACTACTAACACAAATGACAAGCTCACCCTGCTGGAGTCCACTCCTACCTCAGTCAGGCCTCGCTGCTCAATCTCATTCACACAGCTGACAACAATAGCAGGGATCATTGGTGAAGTCTGGGACACAAAATCTGCCAACATTCCCTGGGGAAAAAAGGATCTTTATTATTTACACCACTGAGACCAAGAGAGGAAGACAGCATGCAAAGAGTTGCCATTAAACACAAGGAAATTATATCAGTTTTTGATATCATTTCTATTCTCAAAGTACATGTTAAAACAGTCTTGGGGCTGTCTTAGTTAGGATTTCTATTGCTGTGAAGAGACACCATGACCACAGCAATTCTTACAAAGGAAAACAGTTAATTGAAATGGTGGGTTACAGTTTCAGAGGTTCCAGCCATTATCATCATGGTGGGGAGCATGGCAGCATGCAGACAGACATGGTGCTGGCTACATCTTGATATGCAGGCAGCAGGAAGTGGTCTGTCTCACTGGGTGTGGCTTGAGCACATATGAGACCTCAAAGCCCACCTCCACAGTGACACACTTCCTCCAACAAAACCACACCTACTCCAACAAGGCCACACCTCCTAACAGTGCCACTCCCTTTGGGGGGCATTTTCTTTCAAACCACCACAGGGGCTGAGAGATGGCTCAGCAGTAAGAACAGGTGCTGTCTTCCAGAGGACCTGAGTTCACTTCCCAGCACCCCCACACCAGGTGGCACATAAGCACTCATAACTCCAGCTCCAGGGCAATCTGACATCTCTGGCCTCCAGAGGTATCTGAACTTATGTGCACATACCCCATCCATACATAGTTTAAATAATAATAAAATTAATGCCATCAACTATAAGTACTTCCTTTTCGGGGCTGGAGAGATGGCTCAGAGGTTAAGAGCACTGACTGCTCTTCTAGAGGTCCTGAGTTCAATTCCCAGCAACCACATGGTGGCTCACAACCATCTGTAATGAGATCTGACACCCTCTTCTGTCATGAAGGAATACATGCAGGCAGAACACTGTATGCATAATAAATCTTTAAAAAAAAAAAAAGTACTTCCTTTTCTTTTACTTAAAGACAAGAGAAAGCAAGGATTGAAGAGATTATAGCCATAGGCTGGGTATGGTGGCAGAGACTCTAATCCAGGAGAGGCAGGCAGATCTGAGTTCCAGGCCAGACTGGTCTATAAAAGAGAGATCCAGGACAGTCAGGTCTACACAGAGAAACTCTGTCTAGAAAAACCAAAAGTGCACTGATATGAATTCTTCAAACACTTTTTAGATTTATTTTGTGTGAGTATTTTGCCTTCATGCATGTATGTGCACCATGTGCATGCAGTATCCTCAAAGGCCGGAAGAGGGAACTGGATTCCCCTGGAACTAGAATCACAGACAATTCTTGTGGGTGCCATGTGGGTGCCAGGAATCCAATCTGAGTCCTCTGGAAGATCAGCCTGTGCTCTTAACCACTGAGTCATCTCTCCAGTCCCCTGATAAGAACAACATTTACTAAGAAAAACTTGGGTTTAGGCCCTATGCATTCGTAACAAAGTGACAGAACCATGTTTAGTCACAGACACCTGCGTTTGTTAGTAACTGAGCAAGGCAGGCATACTTGGGCAAACTCCTGTATCAGTTAGATGCACATTAAAGTCCCTTTTCTTTACTCCTGTATCAGTTAGATGCACATTAAAGTCCCTTTTCTTTACTCCTGTATCAGTTAGATGCACATTAAAGTCCCCTTTCTTTACTCCTGTATCAGTTAGATGCACATTAAAGTCCCCTTTCTTTTGTTTTCAGCGAACCCTTTACAGGGCAAACCAAGCATGTCCAGAGGCATTCCCATCACTTTAATGCCCCCCCCATTGGTTTTACTGTTGTATGTCTGTGTATGCATGTATCTGTGTGTAGGTATGCCAGAGGCATCAGAGCCTCTGAAACTGGGGTATAGGCAGTTGTGAGCTCTTAATCATGCTTTAATCTTTTACATAAGTGCATCATGACTTTGAATAAAGCACACCCCCAAAAATGTGTCTTCTATCCTTTCTCCTTAAACAGAACATGCTCAGCAATGTACTTAACTCAGAGTGCTTTCGGGATGAGCTGACCCCAAGGTGAATATGTATAGACTCCCTAAATAAAACCTCCATTTTCCTTTGTTCAGGCAAAACCTGATCCCAGTATTGGCCTGGCCTGCTACAGGTAACGAGTCTCTTCCCACTCCTATCTTGGCTGGGGCGACTTTAGCTTTATACTCACTGCATCCAGTTCCATGTCAACATCTAAAGCCAGACAGAGAAGTTGGTGGTTACCTTACGTGAGGATGGAATTTGACTATGGTCTCAAAAGCTACTGTATGAGAATTACATGCAGGGGAAAAAAGCAGCCTGGGAAACTTGTAAAGAGGAGAAGATGATAGGCTTACATTTGGAATGAGCACAGACAGGACTTCCAGAGTTAGCATGGATAATACACAAACTGTACCTTGGCAGAGAACAGGTTTGACCCCGGGCCAGTCTCAAATATTCTTTCTAGTGTTAAGGAATTTCATAGTGGGCTGGAGATGGCTGAAGTTATGAGTCCTCTTGCAGAGGACCCGGGTTTAATTCCCAGCACATATGTCACACGGCTCACAACTGCCTGTAACTCTAGCTGGAGAGGCTTCAGTACTCGAGGACACAACCAAGCATATACACAATAGTATAATAGATCTTTAAAACTAATTCTGTGGCACATATGTTCTTACAGACTATAATACGTTACGGTTTAGAACATGTAAGACACACATGTGCTGCCTAACATCTGTGCTAACAGTGAGTGTCCTAACGCTAAAACTCTGCAAGGACACTTTCACCAAAACTGTAGGCCGGGGGCTGGAGAGATGGCACAGTGGTTCAGAGCACTGGCTGTTCTTCCACAGGACCTGAGTTCAATTCCCAGCACCCACATGGCGGCTCACGACTGTCTGTAACTCCAGTTCCTGGGGATCTGACACCCTCATACAGACACACATGCAGGCAAAACACAAATCCATAAAATAAAAAATAAATTAAAAAAAACAACACTGTGGTTTGTCATCGTTGGTCAACTGACACAGAACAAAGCTCTTTCAGTTTGTAGACTGGACCTAAATAAACTGATAATTTTTCAAAAATAAAACAAGCCAAGCAGACTGGCGCACGCCTTTGATCCCAGCACTCTGGAGGCAGAGACAGACAGATCTCCGAATTCAAGACTAACCTCATCTACAGAGGAGTTCCAGGACAGTCAGGGCTACACAGAGAAACCCTGTCTGGAAAACCCGAAAGATAAAGAAAGAAAATAAGAACTAAGGATGAGACTGGAGAACTGATAAAACAAGAATGGCTGTGAGTTCACAAATGGAGAGTTAAGTGGTAGGAACCAGAGGTTAGCTATGAGAATGTCTACTGTGCACGTGTGCAGTCTTCCTAGGGGAGGAGGAAGGAGAGAGGAGGGAGGAGGGGGAAGGAAGGAGGAAGAAGGAGGAAGAAATGGGAGGAGGAGGAGAAAAGATGAAGGGAAGGGAGGAAGAGAAGGGAGGAAGGAGGAGGGAAAGAGAGGAAGGAGGAGGGAGGAAGGGGGAGGAAAGGAGGAGGGAGAGGGACTTTATGTAGAAAGGTTATTAAACAGAGTAACCCAAACAAGATTCTGCCACAGGTCAACATTTTACCATTTCTATTCTATTTCAGGAAGGGAAGTTTTAATTGACATCAATAATTTTAAAATAAAAATTGACTATGTCTTTGAAAGACTAAAGAACAAACAAAAGATGGCTGGCTCCCATTGAGTCTTACCTCTCCAATCTTAACCGGAGTTCCCACCAGGGGAGAAATGCAGGGAAGGGGACATCGGTCCCGACACTCTGGGTGGGAGACCAAACGACAGTCTCGACACTTCAGAGACAGCTTGCCAAATTTGATCCGCTTTCCACATGGAACACAAGATTCCGGCTTAATAACCTGAAGATAAAACAGGACAGAAGCAATAGAATGATATGAATTAATGTCAACCACATGCATTAAGCACACAGTACGTACAAAACAAGTTTTTAGGCCATTACACATTTTAATGTAATTCCCACAAAAAAACAAAACAAAACAAAACAAAAAAAACCAACAGGTCTTGTTTGCTTCATTTTAAGTGGTTATGCTGGGCATAGTGGCACATGCCTTAATTCCAGTACCTAGGAGACAAAGCAGGTGGATCTCTGTGAGCTCAAAGCCAACCAGGGCTACAAAATGAAACCTTCTCCTCAGTTCGGATGGGTTCTTGTGAGCCCTTCCTCCATTCATGCTGCTGGAGGGGAAAGTCATTTTTCTCTGGAGGTGTGGCCGCTGGGAAGTTGCTCATGCTCCAGTACATAAATCCTCACTCATGCACATACTGGAAGCACTAATTAGACTCAGTTAGTTATTAAAAAAATATAATTAAAAAAAGGACATGAAGTTGAGAATGGGGCATGTTGAGGGTAGACCAGGAGTTTTGGGGGTAGTAGAGGGGCTGAACATGATCAAAATACATTCCATGAATGTTTAAAATTCTCAAAGAATAAACAATGTCATACTGTTAAAAGGCAGCTAATAGCTGAGCAGCGGTGGATTATGCCTTTAATCCAGCACACAGGAGGCAGAGCCAGGCAGATCTCTCTAAGGCCAGCCTGGACTACAGGGTGAGATCCAGGACAGGCGCCAAAACTACACAGAGAAACCTTGTCTCAAAAAACCAAAAGAAAAAAAGGGCAGCTAATAAGTGTTGACATGACATAGAGAAACTGAAACTCTTCTATATCATTGATAGGAATGTAAAATACACATTAAGGGAAAAGTCTGGAAAACCCTCAGGAAATTAAGCATAGTTACTGTATGACCCAGTGATTCCACTTCTAGGTATGCATATCCAAGAAAAATGAAAATGGCCTACATAAACGTGGGCACATATGCAACATTCTTCTTTTTGTTTTGTTTTTCGAGACAAAGTTTCTCTGTGTAGCTTTGGAGCCTGTCCTGGAACTCACTCTGTAGACCAGGCTGGCCTCGAACTCACAGAGATCCGCCTGGCTCTGCCTGCCTCTCGAGTGCTGGGATTAAAGGCGTGCGCCACCACCGCCCGGAGCAACATTCTTTCTAGCAGTTGAAAATGGAAAACTCTAAATGTCTATCACTAATAAACGGGTAACTATGTGGCATATGCTTTCCACAGAGTGGAACATCATTCCTCAAATGAGAAGAAATGAAACACACAGGCTCCAGCATGGCTGAGTAAATGACAGAAGCCAGACACAAAGGCACGCATGCCATACGTACATGAAATGTCTTAAAACAGACAAATCCATAGACATGAGTGGTGTGGATGGTGGTGGCCTCTGGCTACTGGATGTTGATGCAGCACAGCACGGTGGGGGAAATTCTATTAGGTACAGGGTTTCATTTTTGGGTGGTGAAAATGTTCTAAAGTTGATAATGGTGACAGATATCCAATTCTATGAATACACTAAATGTCACTGGATTTAAATGGATGGATGAAGCCAGGCAATGGTGGCTCACACCTGTAATTCCAGCATGCAAGTTGCCAGTGGAGCTGGAGAGACAACTCAGTGATTATTGTTCTTGCAAAGGACACAAGTTCGATTCCCAGCACCCACACTGGGTAGCTCACAACTGCTTTTAACTCTAGCTCCAAATGAGCTGATACCCCACATTAAGGTCACCAATATCATGAAAGGTAACTTTCTGGAAATAAAAATAATGTGTAATGTCTTGATTAGGATGTGAGTCACATGAGCTATGTGTTTGGCAAATTCGATGGAAAGTACCCTTAAAAATCTGTATATTAGTCAGGTAGTGGTGGTGCATGCCTTTAATCCCAGCACTCTCGGTGGAGGCGGGGGATTTCTGTGAGTTTAAGGACAGCCTGGTATACAGAGCTAGTCCTAGGACAGCTAGAGTTACACAGAGAAACCCTGCCTTGAAACGCAAAAAAAAAAAAAAAACCCTGTATATTGGGGGCCAGCAAGATGGCTCAGTGGGTAAAGGTATCTGCCATGCCTGATGGCCTGAGTGCCGTCTCCAGGACTCTTATGATGGAAGAAAACCAATCATGGCATATGCATGACCCCACCCCTGCAATGCACACAAAAAACAAATAATTTCTTTTAATAAAAATCAGTGTATTTAGCCAGGCGATAGTGGCGCCCGCCTTTAATCCCAGCATTTGGGAAGCAGAGCCAGGTGGATCTCTGTGAGTTCGAGGCCAGCCTGGTCTACAAAGTGAGATTCAGGACAACCAGAGCTACACAGAGAAACCCTGTCTTGAAAACAAACAAGCTCAATAAAAAGAAACAGTGCCCCTGCTGCCTCCAGATACAAAGACAGACAGGAGTGGTGGTGAGGGGCTGTTATCCCGCACTCGGGATGTTAAAGAGGAGGAACGATGGAGTTAGAGGCCAACCTGGGCTACCAAGAAAGAGTCTGTTCCAAAAACAAACTAACTGCCTCAAAGAAAATGAAGCCCTCCCGGACTTACCGTCTTTGAGACAAAGTCATGGAGGCGCATGCCTCCGTTATTCTGAGGGGTCCCCAAATTGTCTGTCTCGGTTCTTGGCTCCACTGGCCTGCTGTTCAGAGCGGAGTCACTGTTCACAGGCTGTAAAGGACCTAGAAAACAATCAAATTTAAATTTCTGTCCTAAAAATTTTCACCCTTCTGAATTTTAATCCCATTTTTATTTTAATTTTACTTTTCCCTTTTTAATTTTGCTTTTAATTTAACTAGTAGTAGTGAACATACACACAGTTTCCAGGAGAAGCTCCAGTTCTCCACTAGTGGTACACGCAGACTGACTAGCCACCCAGAAGTAAAGGACAGCGCAAACACACCGGACAGCAGCAAGCAGCTAGTAAGAATCTCCCCACTGCAGCTCAGCCTTGTCTCAAGAGGCTCCTAAGAAACCCACTCTCAATTTCAACCAGTGTTTTCACTTATTTATGTTTGGTTTTGGTATCCAAGGCTGGCCTCAAACACATGCTTGATCTTCCTGTCTCAGAACCTGGGTGGTTCACTTTCAGACATGAGACACTACCCCTGGCTTTTCTTTCCTCCTCCTTCTTCTTCTTTTTTTTTTTTTTTAAATATTTGTTTATTATGTATACAGTGTTCTGCTTCCATGTATGCCTGCAGGCCAGAAGAGGGCACCAGATCTCATTACAGATGGTTGTGAGCTACCATGTGGTTGCTGGGAATTGAACTCAGGACCTCTGAAAGAGCAGCCAGTGCTCTTAACCTCTGATCCAATTCCAGCCCCTCTTTCCTTCTTTTTAATTTTCCTTTTTTTTTTTTTTTTGAGGTTTTATTAGTTATGTGTGTGAGTGTCTGCCTGAATGGATCTGTGTACCACATTTGTGTAGAGCCCAACAAGGCCAGGAAGGGATGTCAGATTCCCTGGGTCTGGAGTCACAGATGGTGTGAGCCACCATGTGGGTGCTGGGAACCCAACCTGCATCCTCTGCAGAAGCAGCTAGTGCTAAGCCATCTCACCAGGCCCCCTTCTGTTTTTTGTCTCACCAGGTATCCACGGGCTGACCTTGAACTCACTATGAAGACTAAATTGATCCCAATCTACCTATGCTTCCAAGTGATCAGATTATAGCTGTGTGCCTCCACAGCCAGCTCTGCAGAGACAATGATGACATTTAGCCATAAATCCATCAGACCTGATTTTCCCCGACTCCTGGTCCAAGATGGTAATGTCTCAATAGTAGACACAGCTTCAATGGGTCCACCATCACTTGGAACAGTCACGGTAGTTTTCGCAACTATTGATTCATTTGCCTGAAACAGAGCCATAAGGAAAGAAAGACATACTAACTTTGTTTCTATACAGGTGTTTTCCAGTAGCTAAAAATTCCCAAATCCGGAGTTAAGACTTATACTCTGGTCCTAAGCCTTTAAGTTGAAATCTCATACACTGCAGGGAGATACATACAGTGAAATACAATCAAACCTATAGCTGATAGTTCTCATTTTTTTTCTTGTTTGTTTTGGGATAGGATCTTTCTATGTAGCCCTGGCTGTTCTGGAACTATGTTAGACCAGGCTGGCCCCAGCTTCACTGCCTCCAGAGTGCTAAGGTTAAAGGTGTGCGCCACTGATAGTTCTTAATCAACACCTACCCACATGGACAATAGAGGATCTTATTACATAGAAAAACACTCAAACTTCTCTCAAAATAACACTGCAGTAATATTGACTGTCACTTTGCTGTGCAGAGCCACTAACCCCTGGTGCGTTTAGGACCCCAGTTCTCTGGCTGACTCCTCTTACCTGGTCTACTGTGGAGCCAATGGAACAGGTTTTTTTTATGGGCCCAGGAGGGCCGTCGATGAACTGTCGGCTGTTGGAGCGCTAGAGAGGGAGTAAAGACCAAAACTTTATAGTGTCACGTAGAACTGAAGCCCAGAGAACACAATAATCCTATCAGCAACTACATGCACGTCCTAAGAAGCAGGGCTACATAAATAATGTGCTCTTTCTTGTGGCCTGTTTGTTAAACAAACACAAAAATGCTTTCAGTGCTATAGAAAAGAGACGAGCTCTGGAGACAGCATCAGAAAAGAAGAACCATAATCCTATCTAAGGACATGAAGTCTTTGGAAACACATCAAATACCCTAAGCACATCAGCCCAGATAGAGCTCCATATCCCATTCCACACACACTGCATCTGGAGCTTATATTAGAGTACAAAAGTCCCGCATAAAAATTCACATGACAACTCAAAACAAACTCAAATATATTCTTTCCTACGATATGGAGATGTAGCCCAGACCCGTGAACTAAAGTGGAATCCTGCCCTCAGTCACTGCTTCAAGTGACATCACTGTGGCCCCTGGAGGACTGGAGAGATGCTCAGTGGGGAAAGGGGCTCTCTGCGTAGGACTGATGGTCTCAGTCAATTCCCAGAACCTACAGTGGCTGGGAAAGAACCAATTCTTATGCACTGAGGTATGCATGTGCCTGTACTCACATGGCCATCTCTCTCTCTCTCTCTCTCTCTCTCTCTCTCTCTCTCTCTCTCTCTCACACACACACACACACACACACACAAAATAATAGTAATAAATACAATTTTTAAATCAAAAAAGTATTGCCCCAGTAGCACTAATCCATTTGTGTTTTGTGCTTGTTTGTTTTGAAACAGGGTCTCTCTATGTAGCCCTGGATGTCCTGAAACTTGCTCTGTAGACCAGGTTAGGCTCCAATCACAGAGATCCACCTGACCCTGCCTCCCAAGTGCTGGGATTAAAAGGGTACACCACCACAGCTCATCTACATTTGTGTTTTTTGTTTAACGATGTCTAGAGATGTGTCAGAAATATAGTTTTGTATTCAAATTTCCCAAAAAGAAAAACTATTACTAATGGGAATTTTTTTTGGTTGGTTTTTCTCTTAAAAATTTTTTTTATATTATGTGTATGAGTAGCCTGCATGTATATATGAACACCGCATGTATGACTGATGCCCAAGGAGGCTATAAGAGGCATTGGATCCCCTGAAACTAGAGTGACATACATTTGTGAGTCACCACCTGGGAATACCATCCAGGTCATCTACATAAGCAGCAAGTGCTCTTAACAGCAAGCCCTCCAGCCCTGCTTTTGTTTTGTTTTGTTTGTTTGTTTGAAATAGGATATTACAATGTAGTTCAACCTAGTCTCAAACTTGATAAATAGCCCAGGCTGGCCTCAAATTCATGATCTTCCTGACTCAACCTCCTTAGTGTTAGGATCACAACTGTGGGACAAGATGCCAGGAAAGAAAAAAATTTTTTGGTTTTTGGAGACAGGGTTACTCTGTGTAGCCCTGGCTGTCCTGGAACTTACTCTGTAGACTAGGCTGGCCTTGAACTCAGAGATCCGCCTGCCTCTGCCTCCCAAGTGCTAGGATTAAAAGGCATGTGCTACCACACCTAGTGAGAACTCTTATTTTATAAACAGTAAAACATCTGAGCCTAATGGCCTAAGTTTATAATCCCAACCACTTGGAAGGTTGAGGCAGAAGGATCACAAATTTAAGGCTTTCCTACACAGCAAGTTAAGGACATCCTGGGTGACAAGTGACTAGTGAGAGAGCATTTGCCAAGTGTGCATGGGACTGTGGGTTCAAGCACCACCCAGGGAGGGGCAAGGAGAACATATACATACCCTCTTTTCTCGTTTCTTCATTTTGAAATTCTTCACCAAAGAAGAATCCCAGTCCTGTTGACAATTAGACCATGTTAATCTCTTTCTTTGGTTAGGTTGATCATAAATCCTGCGCAAATAAATTTACAGCAAACAAGTCAGACTACCTAACTTAAAACCCCAGGAGAGAGACATTAAGACAGTCTTTGGAGTTTGCTCCAAAGCTCCAGTTAGCAGGCTTCCTTCAAATATTGAAGCAACAGTAATAGAATCAGGAACCAATGCCACAGAGACAGGGAAAGGTTAGAGAATCAACCGCTGTCGTGATTATTTCAGGTGCCTGGTCCTTTATTCCTGATTATTTTTCTAATTAGTTTAGAACTTAGAGAATTTAAGACATTGTACAGACCATGTCAGATGTAACTCTTGCCCTAAGTGACTGCTACAGTCTAATCGGATATTCCATCCAACAGTCCCACTTAAGAAGTTAGTTCACGGTTTTTAACCCTCAATATCTCTTTCTTGATCCTAAAAGGTGGCTTACCTTTGAATTCTATGCTTTTTACCACAGACTAGTTCCACTTCCGTTATTGTAACCACTGGATCCATTTTCCTATCTACCTGTGCTTCCCTCACTCCTGGTTACCCCACAAACACAGTACCTAGAAACAGCACATACAACAAACCGAAGGGCAACACGAACTGAACTTCCTCAATTCATGTTCAAATAATTTAGCTACTGGTTGATCAGTCCCAATTATAACAGCTATCACAGTAAAGGTTTTCCTCGAAACTCACCTGATATGTTTGATTATATACCCCAGACCTACTCTATATAATTCTTTATTTCAAAAGGTGGCTTCCTAATATTTATATCCTTTTGCTTCTCTGGTTAAACACTGACTATGAGCAAAAACACTCCTAGGAATGTAGTAAGTACTTGCTACTTGCTTTGCCATCAAAAACCAAACACTAACAACGTCCTGGGCTTTGGTTTGTTCGCTGGGTTTCAGACTCCCACAGAAATGATGAACTGCCAGCGGACTACCAGTCTCCTGAGCATTAAAGACTAAAATACCAGTAGGTATACGAAACATTACCATTTATACAGAAATTTCACAGTTCTGTTATCGACAAAAGCAAGGTAACAAGTTAGACATGGCAACCATTGCTTAATCAAAGAATAATACACTGCCCAGAAATTTAAATTCCCATCCTTCTGGCTCAAGTCCTTCCATGAAGGATGGCTAAGCTTCCCTCAAGAAGCAGACTAATTGGGAAATAAAGTACAAATCTACTCACTGCAGCAGCAGCAGCAGCAGCAAATAAACCTAACCTGGGTCTACACAGCAAGCTCCAGGACAGCTTACAACTACATAGTGAGATCCTATCTCAAAAATTAAAAATAAAACACCCTGCCTGGTCAATCTTGCTGATTTTTACCCCTAGCTAGGGCTTTAACAAGTTAAGACATAATCAATTACTAGAGGTACCTTCCAGAGACCCTTCAGATAAACTCAACTTCACAGCAAATCCTGAATTTTACATTCTTACTTCCAGAAAATAAATATTTAAGTCAGTATCTTATAGCCTGGGTGGATTTATATTTTAAATTGCTAGCTCAGAATCTGTAACAAATCAACAATGAAAGAGTCGTAAAGGATGGCCAAGGACAGGAGCAGAGATGCTCCTACAGGGCAGGTTAACAAAAGCAGATAACTCCAGAGATCAAATGTTTATTACCAGTGATTCATCAGTCTTGTCAAAGCTGATATCTGATAAAATGGAACCAGATTCATCAATGGTTGACAGTCTGGATTAAAAACAATAACACAGTGTTAGACACAGAACACCATAAAACAGAAAAGCCACCAGTATCCTGAAAAGTCCCACTGGTCAGATAACATGAGCAAGTTCACAGACACGCACAAGCTGCAGTCCTCACTGCAGGGAGCTGCTCGCTCTCCATGGTTTCCACAGAGTGCTGTGCGTGCAGAACAGCACAGTGGCGTCAGCAGCAAGTGAGGATTACAGCCAGGGCTGTGGGAGCTTTTCTTGCTATGCTACAAGGAAGCAGACTGAGGTTCAATTCGATTCCAATCAAGTCTGACGCTTCCTACAGTGAATATTACCCAGCACTGGGCTTTAGGTTTGATATTTTTGTCTGAGACCAGGCCTCTAGATCAGGCTGTCCATGAACTTCCTATGTAACTGGAGATGATCTTCAACTTCTGACTCTCCTGCCCCCACATCCCAAACACTGAGATTACAGATGTGTACCGCCATGCCCAGTTTACAAAGCGCTGGGAACTGAAGCATACTAGGCAAGTTCTCTACTATCTGAACTACATCCCCAGGCCCCAGCACTGACTTTCTAAGACATTAAGCCTAAGCTGAATATAGCAGTCCATGCAGATAATGTAGCACTTGAGAGGCACAAGCTCAGGAGTTCAAGGCCAGCCTGGGATATGAAAGACCTTACCTCAAAAACTAGGAGGGGCTGGGGGGGGGGGGACTGTGAGAAATGATGGCTCAGTGATTAAGAGCTCACACTACCTACAATATGCAGCTTATAGTCTTTTACAGCTCTCATTCCAGGGGATCCATTATGCTCTTCTGGTTTACATGGGTATCCCTGCACACATGGCTTATCCTCACACACACATACACATAATTCTTTTAATCTTTATAAAGAAAGAAAGAAAGAAAGAAAGAAAGAAAGAAAGAAAGAAAGAAAGAAAGAAAGAAAGAAAGAAAGAAAGAAAGAAAAGGAATCAAGTTCACGTATCTTCTTAGTTCTAAAGATCCCACCTGAGCTGGGAATAGTGGCATGACAGCTTTAACCCCAGCAGTTAAAGTAGAGCTCGATGAATTCAAGGGCAGTCTGATATAAACAAGATATTCAGGCCAGCCAGGGCTACACCCTAAGACCCTATCTCACCAAACCAAACAAGATTCCCCATGGACCAATCAGCCAACAAAACAAACAACCCTAAGAGGGTAAGCCTTTTCCTAGTTACTGTACTGGGTGGGAGCATTACACTCAAAGCCTGGCTGAGACTATTTTAGCGACACTATGGAACCCAAATGATTGTCTGGTCTTAGCTCCCAGCAGCTGCAGAGCTCTCTGGAGAATAAACACTGTGAGTACTGCTGAACCGCACTTTCACCTCTGGTGTCTTTGCAATGGACAGGATTAGTTATTGATGTGTAATTTAACACCAACATCAAAACTGTCCCCACGGTGAAACAACAGCCTAAGGAAAGCTTAAAAATAATGAAAGCGAACTGGGCAGGCCTGCGCCCCTCCCTCCCACCGCCCACCCCGAAGGCTCTTCTGCTTTGTTCAGCACACACCCCAGAAGCAGTACATTTAAGAGGTCAGATAATGGGACTTGTGACAGCCGGGCTGCTGTGACAGATGACAACAGATGTGGTTCCCCCACCTATTGTTCCCAGGGTTGCCACTGGATGCTTGGCCTCGGTTGAGGAAAGCTAGAGCTGATTTTTGTTCCTCACTTAGCTGGATGCTGCCAGATGTGTCACACATGAGTATGTCTCGAATCAGCTGAATCTGTTGTTCCTACAGACCAAAGCAGAGGAACATCGTAACTAGCCAGGGAAGGAAGCTTCACCTCAAATTTATGGGCTAGACAGAAGACATTAAAATACAACATTATGCAAATGGCCCTTCAGGAAGGCATTACAACAAGAGAATATTAATTCACATCAAGCTCAGGCTGTGGCTGGTGTCTGATGAGTAAAATCAACTCCGTATAGAATAGGGGGTCTCTGCTATGAGATTTTTAGATCTTACTGCTAATCCAAGAGGAGAGTGGTATAGAATGAGAGTTCCAAAACAGATTTCACATAGCAAAAATACTTCAAGTATTGTTTTTATCAGAACAGTTATTGGCTTCTTTTATGGATCAAAGCAGTCACATGTTTTTCAAATGATGAAACAAAATACATAAAATACATACAAAGCTGTAATGCAGACAATTTGGGCTTACTGAGGCATCTAACATTGAGTTAAGATGGATTAGTCCCCTCAAGTAAAGCTCTCCTTTGCACCAAGACGCATCTTGTCACATCAAAATAACATATATGCCAGTCACACTGTTCAACTCACTAAATACATCTAGCCCTTTACCAGGAGCTAGAAAGAAGTGATGAAGCCGGGCATTGGTGGCGCATGCCTTTAATCCCAGCACTTGGGAGGCAGAGGCAGGCGGATCTCTGTGAGTTCGAGGCCAGCCTGGGCTACCAAGTGAGCTCCAGGAAAGGCGCAAAGCTACACAGAGAAACCCTGTCTCGAAAAACCAAAAAAAAAAAAAAAAAAAAAAGAAGTGATGAAGCATTAGCATTGCTTTGGCTGTATCGATGACAGCAGGCCAGTGCCACCAACTCATAAAAGGAGAGCAATATTCTTGGTATTTAGAATAAACAATATAGCCTGCACATGGTGGCATACACCTCTAAACCCAGTATTCAGGGAACAGAGGCAGGAGGATCATCTTTGAATTTCAGGCCATCAGGGATTACACAGCAGAATCCTGTCTGAAAAGATACCCACCCACCCCTGCAGAATAGCAAATAAATTATGATAAATAATTATTCTAGAATTCTCCCTCACTTTAATTCTTTTTTTTTTTTTTTTCAGAGCTGAGGACCAAACCCAGGGCCTTGCACTTGCTAGGCAAGCGCTCTACCACTGAGCTAAATCCCCAACCCCACTTTAGTTCTTATAAAAAAAAGAAATTTGGAGTGCTGGAACCCAGAACCTTGTGCATGCCAGGCAAGAATTTTACCAACTGCACTACATCCTTATCCATTTTGTTTTAACTCTCATTTGAAATCTGTCTAGTGAAAACCAGTTTCAAGTCTAAAGGAAAAATAAGTATTAATTTCAAACTTAAAAAAACAGAGGCCAGGGGCTGGAGAGATGGCTCAGAGGTTAAGAGCACTGGCTGCTCTTCCAGGAGATCTGGGTTCAATTTCCAGCATCCCCATGGCAGCTCACAACTGTCTGTAACTCCATCTCCAGTGGATCTGACACTCACACAGACACACCTGCTGACAAAATACAAATGCACCTAAAATAAATGATTCATTTAAAAAAAAAGAAAGAAAGAAAAACACACACACACACAAATAAAATTAAAAAAACAAAAAACAGAGGCCGCAGGCTACAGTTTCATCTCCAATCACAGGCAAGATGCCAAACAATTTTCAGTTGTTTACATAGGGGGAACTGGGTATGTCTGGTAAATAGAAACATTATCTACACCGTCTCCCAGGCCATCAGCAGTCTAACACACAAAGCAATACACACCAGCTTTGCACACTCAGCCTCAGCTCGCTGTCTCCGCTTGATCTCTACATCTACTTGGTTACGAGCATGCTTCAGCTTGACATCCAGAGCGCTACGCCCAGTCTCTGCTTTCAACAATAGATCTTTGAATTTCTCCAGCTCCTGGTTGGTTCTTTGACATTTCTTCCGGAAATCCTCGAAGTCCTTCACAACCTGGATGAATTCAACTGCGGACAGGTAAAAACTTAATAATCCAAGCAGCAAAAATTCAACTGCTCAAATAAACAGGGCTACAGTTAGCTTCATCCCAAATAGAAAGTCTTGCTGGACTACAGTCAAACAGAGCTGAAAATGACCAGGAACAAACCCTGTTTTGTCACTTTGGACGAGAGCTTAGTGGGAAGCAATTCCTGATTCAATAGGCTACACACTTCGGGCTTCACCAGGGCATCTGCTATGGAGTATGTAACTCATTAGTCACCTGGCTCCAGATGTCACCAATGCTGAAAGCTCCTGAACAGAAGGCAATCAAAGAGGGATACCTTTGGGGCAGCTGTCACACACCAGGACAGTCACATAAAACAAAAACCAGCCTCCTTTACAGTCATACATTGCTGAACCTGAGTTAAACAGCAAATTCAGGTATCACTGCTACAATATGCTCTAGTAGATATAGATTAATATTACAGATATCTAAGGCCTGTAATTCTATTCAGTGATAATTATACAAATATTGACCAGAAAGTAAAGAGCCAATTGCTTTTGCTGTTTAACAATGCCCCGAGTGGAAGTAAATACTCCAGTGTAAAAGCAGAAATGATCACACTAGCTCTTGGAAAGTCACTGGAAGCAGAACGGGGACTCTGCTCAAACATGTGCAAAGATGACAGACTCACTCCCGAGCAGCATGGGGCTCGTTTCCACCCCTTGCTGTGGTGACACTGCTCTGCAAGGCTCACCAGTGCCTTCAGTGCCCGAGCTGACCTCACCTGTCCCCAAGCATCGGTCTCCACCACACCTATGTGCTGTGGGATGGTCTGTATGTCAAACATGTTGCTTATTGGTCAATGAATAAAACACTGATTGGCCAGTGGTCAGACAGGAAGAAGTATAGGCGGGACAAGGAGGAGAGAATTCTGGGAAGTGGAAGGCTGAGGAGACACTGCCAGCCGCCACCATGACAAACAGCATATGAAGATGCCGGTAAGCCACAAGCCATGTGGCAAGGTATAGATTTATAGAAATGGATTAATTTAAAATATAAGAACAGTTAGTAAGAAGCCTGCCACGGCCATACAGTTTGTAAGCAATATAAGTCTCTGTGATTACTTGGTTGGGTCTGAGCGGCTGTGGGACTGGCGGGTGGCAGAGATTTGTCCTGACTGTGGGCCAGGCAGGAAAACTCTAGCTACACCTATGGGTCTATTTACTGCTGGTCAAAGCCTGTTTACAGTGAAAAGAAGCCACACTCACCTAAAGCCAGCAGATTTTTAGTTAGGGAAGGCATTTTCTTATACAGATTTAAACGATATACAAAAATATACAACATGCAAGCAATTTTAATCTGACTAAACTTCCAACTTGGTATACCAATTCATTCAAAAGAAAACCAGCCGGGCAGTGGTGGTGCACATTTGGGAGGCAGAGGCAGGTGGATCTCTGTGAGTTTGAGGCCAGCCTGGTCTACAGAGGGAGTTCTAGGACAGCCAGGGCTACACAGAGAAAAATCCTGGGGGGGTGGGGTGGGGAGGGAGATTGAGTCATGAGGGAACTTATGTCAGCAGCAGACTAATCTTAGCAAAATAGGACAGTATGAAAGTTATCTTAGGCAAAGAAAATGTCAAGAATCAAATATCAGGACTAGAGAGATAGCTCAGCAGTTAAGAGCACTGGCTGCTCTTCCAGAGGACTCGGGTTCAATTCCCAGCACTCATACAGCAACTCACAACTGTCTATAGCTCCAGTTGCAGGGGCTCCAACACCCTCACAAAGACATGCATACAGGCAAAATATCAGTGCACTAAAATATTTAAAAAATAAAATAAATTAAAGCCAGGTATGGTAGTACACACCTTTAGTTCTAGTACTTGGGAACTAAAGGCAGAGGCAAGCACATCTCTGTAAGTTCAAGGCCAGCCTGGTCTATATAGTGAGTTCCAGGACAGCCAGAACTTAGGAGGCTGAGGCAGGAAGAACAGAACTTTAGGCAAGCCTGGGATAGTCAGTGAACTGGAGGCCAGCTTGTCTGGGAGCAGTAAGAACAGAGATGTGTGAGGTAGCTTTGTGCTTGTAGTCAGGAATCTGAGGCAAGAGGATTGCCATGACTTCAATTGTCTGGGCTACAGTATGAGACCCACCCTTTTAAAAAAGTAAAACAAAAAAGCAACGTGCGCTCGCTTCGGTAGCACATAGACTAAAATTGGAAGATACAGAGAAGATTAGCACAGCCCCTGCGCAAGGATGACACGCAAATTCGTGAAGCGTTCCATATTTAAAAAAAAAAAGCAAAATGCTTGGAAATCCAGATTTTTCCCAGTTCATGGAATAAATAAGAAACTGGTAATTAATATTAACTATTCTATGGAAAGAGCCCCTTGGTAAACAAGCAAGCAAGCAAGCTAGCTCGGTAAAGTTCACTTAAAAACACAATGAATGGGACTGGAGAGATGGCTCAGTAGTTAAGAGTACTGGCTGCTCTTCCAGAGGACTCAGGTTCAAATCCCAGCAATCACATGGGCAGCTCACAACTGTCTGTAATTCCAGTTCCAGGGGATCTAGCACACTCACACAGATATATATGCAGGCAAAGCACCAATGCACATAAAATAAAAATAATTATTAAAAACAAAAACAAAAACCACGATGGATGACTCAGTGGTAAAGAAGGCCTGAGCCAGTTTCCAGCACCATGTCAGGCAGCTTACAACCACCAGTACCTGCCGCTCCAGAGGCGCCTATGCCCTCTTCTGGCCTCCACAGGTACCCACATACACAGGTTTTTGTTTGTTTGTTTGTTTGTTTGTTTTGTTTTTTTAAGAGTAATATAGAGGGAAAGAGAGATTGCTCAGCAGTTAAGAGCACTAATTGATGTTCCAGAGGACCCAGGTTCAATTCCCAGGCTGTGAGGTGTCTGATCACACCAGAATAAAAAAATTTTTAAAAAGTAATATAGAATAAATATTAATGGTCCTTTGGAATGAGTGCTCAGTACACTTTGGCCAGCAGTAGCCATCACTGTCTTTTTAGGGAACCTGAAAGAACACCCACTTTCAGATTTCCGAACAATCCAGCATTATAAAAACCAAACACTGAAACCTGCCGGGTTCCCTTTTCATATCACCCACCCTCCCTCCCCACCCTCCACAGACCAGCTCAGAATGACTTACTGCTTTCATTTCCTTCATTGATAATCTCCAACCGACGCACAAGCTGCTCAAACAGAGTCCACAAATTCACCACTGTAGCATCCATCTTCTGCCAAGAAATCAAATATACATTAGGAAGCTGCCTTCTCCCCCTTACAAAAGGTTCGCTAACAGTCCAGTAAATCTATCAGTGACCAACACCTGGGCCCTCCTACATGCAGCCACCATTTCAAGAATCTCTTGTTTATTTGCTGGTTGGTTTTTGTTATTTTTCAAGACAGGGTTTCTCTGTTTTAACAGCTCTAGCTGTCCTGGAACTTGCTCTGTAGATGAGGCTGGCCTCAAACTCACAGAAAACCGCCTGGCTCTGCCTCCCCAGTGCTGAGATTAAAGGCGTGAGCCACAACCGCCCAGCTACCATTTCAAGAATCTTAAACCAATTTTGTGATCCTAATCTAAAAAAAAAGTTAATGTCTTTGTTTTGTTTCATTTTTTGACCCCCGCCCCCTGGTTGTTCCAAGAGATCCACCTGTGATGGGATTAAAGGCATGCACCCACCACTGCTGCCTATTTATTTTTTGAGATGAGGTCTTACTAGTTGCTCAAGATGGTCTTGAACTCACAATCTTCCTGTGTCAGCATTCTAAAGGCTGGGATTGCAAGCATGTGACCGAGCTGCACTGAACTAGAAAACCGTTGGAAACCACTGACAACATACACCTTCTGTCTACTTCTAGGTCAGTCCTCATTCCTTACAACGATGCCAGTGCTAACTGCCTTCAGTAGGAAGAACATGTCTGTGGACTATAAACACTACCAACCACAAACAAAATGTGGTTCTTCAAATCTAATTTAACGACATTTTTTTGCTACTTTAATCTCTCAGACTTTGAAAACCTATAATGTACCTTGAAATGTTTATTTTTGGTCTCACTTTTAGCTAACATCCTGTCACAACTGTCTTAAAAGGCAGGACATGGTCAGCACATTTCCCACCAATGGCACAGGTGACATCACACAGTGATTAAGTAGGGAACTGCCAGCTCAGCAGCACAAGAATTATTTCTGTAGTGTGGGTTCTCTGCTGGAATGCATGCAGGGACTGTGTCTAATAAATTCAGACTAAGTACAGGCGAAGATTATGTTATACCACTCTGGCGTCCGAGAGACAATGGCCACCTTCACAACGACAAGGGCAAAGGAAAAACCATTTGCTAGTGGGCTCTGGATAGGGAATTTCAGGCTTTGTGTTTCCTCCCAAAGACCTGCTAATATCACATTAAAAACTTAGGCCACCTTCCAGGCAGCTTTGTTCCAAATAGACTTCAACAGGAATGGATTAGAAAAATAAGTTCTTCATTTAGTCGTCAGGAAAGACATTTCTAAATGTGACAAAAATTATTAAGGGAAGAAAATGTCAAATTTCTTGACTTGAAAATGAATGTTCTTAGAAACACATTAGAGGACTCTCACGTTCCTCTAACGCTCCTCTCACCCCGATGCTCTGTCCAGGTAGTTACTCTATGTAGCTAAATAAAAACTTCAGAACTCTATTTTAATAGAGCTTTTAGTGATTTTGCAAATATTTGTAGGAGTGTACCATAAGCTATGATGGTAAGAAATGGAAAAAAGAAAAGAAGAAACAAACAAAACCCCACAATAAAACAAAGGAATGCATAAGCATAAAAATATTTTCCATTTAACAGTACAGAAATATTCATTTGTAGTCATGAAACAACCGCTATAATAGCAATAAAATAAAAATTCTATCAGTCCCAAGCCTGTCTGCAGTGTAACCTGAATAGGGCTGGAACCGTGCCCTTCAAATGGCAACGTATCTGGTTCCAAGCAACAAACCATGGCAAGCTGCTAAGCAACCAGACTAAGCGACTTATTACAAACATCTTCCTCCAAAGTAGAACAAAGTAAGAGTGGCATTACGGCCAGCAGGAAGGCATGTGGAAGTCACGGAGAGGTCCACACACAGGTGCTACAGAACAGAAGCAGGAAGAACACTCAGGATCGATTCAAATGATGATCTCCTCTGGCTCCCAGTAAAAACAGAGGCCAATAGTCAGCAGCTGTAACACAGGATATTGATCTCTCCTATCTCAGCATCATAAGCATATCCTGCAATTCAGAACAGAAAACTCCTGCAAAGGGGTTCAGGAGAGTAGATTCTGCAGCAACTATGATATTGAAAATGGGGGGAGGGGGCTTTCTTGTTTTTGAGACCTGGCCTGGAACCCGGAGATCTGCCTGCCTCTGGAATTAAAGGTGTGAACCGCCACACTAGGCAAAACCGCATTTTCAAGCAGGCATGCTGCTTTGTGCTACAACCTCAGCTCTAGAGATAAAAGTAGGATGGCCACAAGCTCCAGGCCAGGAGGCTACACGGCAAAGCCTTGTCTCAAAACACAACCAAAAATGTTGTCTCTAATGACAATAAGACCTGACCTGAGCCTCTCTATGATTTGTGTCCCACCGAAGTGTATGTTGAAACTGAATTCCCTATGCAGCAGAACTAGAATGCTAAGGGACCAGTGTGTCCTTGCAAGAGGGCCTGAAGGAACTAGGTGGCCCTACTGCTCTTCTGCCATAAGGTCACAAAAAGGCATCAAGGAAACAAAGGAAATCCTTCCCAAGCAATCTTAGGGCACTTCCATCTTGGACTTTCTAAACTCTAAGAAATAAATGACTGTTTGGGGGTTAGAGAGATAACTCCATCCATCAAGTGCTCGCTGCACAAGCATGCAGACCTGAGTCTGGTCCCCAGCACCACGTAAGAAGCCATGTACCGGCCAGCAAGGTGGCTCAGAGGACAAGGACCCTTCTGCACAAGCTTAACAACCCCAGCTCAATCCTACAAATCTGATGAAGTTAAACACATGCATGCCATGGCACACGCGCACCCCCCCAACACACACACAGAATGTAAAAAGAAAAAAAATTCTGAGCTGAGCAGGTGCTGTGCATTTAGAATCTTAGCACTGGGGAAGCAACAGAAGGACCCTCAGAGCTCACCCCCAGGTCTCAGTGAGACCCTGTCCAAAAAATAAAACACTGGGCCAGGTGTGATGGTATATACCTTTCTTCTATCACTCAGGAGGCAGAGGCAGAGGCAGTCAGATCTCAGGGTTAAGGCCAGTCTGGGATACATATAAGACCCTATCTTAAACAAACAAAGCAAAGCACCCACAGTGGACAGCTCCTGAGGAACACACTAGAGGTAGATCTGGTCCCTGTGTGCACGCACACAAAATAAATGTCTGTTCCTCATAAATTATACAGTTTAAGGTACTTTGTTACAACAGCAGAAATAAAAAAAGAAACCACGTTTTCTCAAGTTTCTTTAGTTCATGATTACTCTGGGTTCAGTGTATACTCCAAGGAGTAAGGGTTAGAACTGGTTGGCTGTGGTTTTGGTGTACTGTTTTGAGGAAGGGCTATTTGAGACTGCCAGGCTGGCTTTGAACTCACAGCAATCCTACTTCAGCCTCCCGAGTGGTGATATTATAAGGTATGAGCCACTCTGCCCAGCTGAAGAAAGAGGCAGTCTCTTGAAAACAAACCCAATTCCAAAAACACACTCTACAAGACACTGTAGCTGGTGTATGCAGTCTCAGGCTGGTCTCCTCCATGTGTACTAGGAGATAGTGGTTTAAAATCCCAATGCAACATCGGCGGTGGTGGCACACACCTTTAATCCCAGCACTAGGAGGCAGAAGCAGGCGGATCTCTGAGTTTGAGGCCAGCCTGGCCTACAGGGTGAGTTCTAGGACAGAGAAACCCTGTCTCAAAAAAACAAACAAAAAAATAAAGCTTATAAAAATATGAAGTGTATCACTGTGTTGTTTGGGGTCTGATAGTTGTTAATTAGATTCTGGGAGAGTGATTCACAACTCCAGTAATTTCCCCCTAAGTAGTCTAGACTGTCTCCACATGAGGCTCCACTAAATTCAGAAGCAAAGATTATTTTTTAAAATAGTGCTACATAATATTTAATATATGCCTTTGCTGTGAATTGAGTACTAAACTTGACATTCCACATCTTTCTTCATATGAATCTAATTAACTAAGCTGCCACTTTATAGACAACTTAGAAACAAGAACTGACTAAATACTGGGTGCACATGAAATGCAGATGTGGAGTCAAAGTCTATCCTCTTTCCACCCTAACACACTAAATGTCATAAAGTATCGACCATATATGCTGCAGATTTTCTCAGACACCTGCTAATCATAACAGTCACACAGAGCAGAGACCTGTATACATGTATAAACAGATATCAGCTTGTGTCTATGTGTGTACACACAGATGTCAGTCAGCATGTGTCTATGTGTGTACACACAGACGTCAGTCAGCATGTCTGTGTGTACACACAGACGTCAGTCAGCATGTGTATATGTGTGTACACACAGACGTCAGTCAGCATGTGTCTATGTGTGTACACACGTCAGTCAGCATGTGTCTATGTGTGTGCACACAGATGTCAGTCAGCATGTGTATATGTGTGTACACACAGATGTCAGTCAGCATGTGTATATGTGTGTAAACACAGATGTCAGTCAGCATGTGTATATGTGTGTAAACACAGACGTCAGTCAGCATGTGTATATGTGTGTGCACACAGATGTCAGTCAGCTTGTGTATATGTGTGCACACACAGATGTCAGTCAGCTTGTGTATATGTGTGTAAACACAGATGTCAGTCAGCATGTGTCTATGTGTGTGCACACAGACGTCAGTCAGCATGTGTCTATGTGTGTGCACACAGATGTCAGTCAGCATGTGTATATGTGTGTAAACACAGACGTCAGCTAGAATCCAAAAAAGATGACAAACTTCTGACGGGGTCATCCAAGCTGTTCTCGATGAGGCTCTTACTTCTAAAGAAAGTTGATTTTTTCCCCCTCTAATATAGGTTTGCTTAGGGGAACTAAAATCTGGTTCCAGTAAAATATACTCCTCTTTATATGCTGGGGGATCTTATATTCTAACATTCTACAGAAGTGACTCTCAGGAATTATTTATAGGTGACAAAAATATCTCACTACATCACTACTAACTCTCAATACCTCAGCCAAATTGTAACTCGGAGAGCTAAAGCTTACTCGTCCTTCTCAGTGTCAATTGAGAATGGTTTTAATTTTCCTGCTGGGCCACTTTTTCCTCCTCCTGTCTATTTCCTCCCCCGTTATTATTTAGCTTCATGGCTAGGAGACGCACTAATGTGAAAGGAAACAGTCGTGTTGTAGAGCCCTGCTCTCAGCTGTAAAGCAGCTGTCACTTCCACAGCAGAGGCTGCTGCCTTTGAGAACGCAGCAACGGCCCCTGTGTGGGAAACAAGGAAAAGTACAGAGCACTCTAAACAGAAAGGTGCCCAGAATCTCAGCTGTTACTGATGGGGAGCCCCAGAGGTGGGAAAGTCACGGTGTTACAGTCCCAATCTGTGAGATTCCCTAAGGGAGCAATTTGGCAACACCAGGAGAAAGAGTCTCAGCTTGCTGTTATTGCTTTGAGGCCCCAATTTAATTTCAATCACCCAGCGAAGAAGAGACAGACAGTCCTTCCGAACAACAGACCATTACAGGTCTTACTGCAGGGCATCCTGGGAAAAGCATCTATACCAGTCCTACAAACAATATTATTAAGAAAACTATATATCAGGTTTTTTAGATGTTATGTAGTATTAGACAAAGCAATGGCAGATTACTTGTTTTTTTTTCTTTTCAACAAAGTGTTTTAATGAAAAACATTATTATACACATTGCTGTTCTAGAGATTCCCAAGAAATTAACAATGTCGGTTTCCCGCTGCCAAGGAAGAGCACTCCCAAAGCCAAGCTGGACACGTGGATGAGTTCCTTCAACAGCACTTCAGAACAACTCATTTCCCTAAGTGTCCAGCTTCTGCTCCATCACAGGCAAAGAAACACCACCGGGAGTCCAGCTGTTCCTGTGAACAAATCAACTGCAGCAATAAACAGAATGTCCTGGGCTCAACCTGAGTAAGGACTAAAGTGAGGAAGGGAAAACTGAATTGTGATGTTTTCAGCTCAGCACACTGGTGTTTCATTTCCTGCTAGGTCTTCCGGGCTGCAAGTCTAGAGTAAGTCTCACCAATTCCCAAAGCCTTAATGATCTCAATCAACTTCGTAATCTGTAACACTCAGGCAGACATAAAAACTGTCTCACAACTTTTAAACATGAAACAAAAACCTTACCCCCCAGACTCCACCCTTTGTCCATCCTACACTATCAAAGCTACACCGCAAGGCACACACGATTTCATGTTTTGATTATTAGCACTTCGTTTCAATTAAGCACTGAAGAGTTGGTGGGCTACTGTGTTTTGTCATTCCCTTTGGATTTAGATAATTGACAGCTTTTCAGTTACCCTCTGCCTGCAGTCTCTAGCATATGTCCCATGCATCGTCATAACCACCCCCCATCCCAACCCTCCTCCCCACACACACCCAGAAATCTTCACTCACTTCTCAGTGAAGTCTCTGCTAACCACCCTGTTTAAATTGCAACTTTTCAGAAATGCCAGCTTTATTTTGCTCCAAAGCACTTGTCTCTGTCTAATATACTCAGCTTACTGTCTGCAAAGCAAAGACTTCTGTCTGTTTTGTTTGTTGCAGAGCGACTGCATCTAGAACACAGCCTGATACTTGGAAGGTGATTTGACACTCACTGAATGAGTGAACCTCATGACCAGTATTCTTCAGGTCTTTAAGGAGAGTCTTTGGAACAGGTTTTTAATTAATGTATCATGGTATAAAAGCCTTAAATGGCTCTTGATAAATACTGCCAAAATATTTTCTAAAACTGGAGTAACCGAGCATGGTGGCACATGCCTCTATAACCAGCTACTCTGGTGGCTGAGGCAGGAGAGTCCTTCTTGGAAGCCAGCTGGGACAACACAGCAAGACTTTTGTCAACTGAAATTCCCAGGGGGGAAAAGCCAATGTTAAGGATTCTATAAGGCTGATTAGAACTCCTGTTTGTGGAGCGTCAGACAGACTGTCTCAGACCTGGAGTCAAATTATCTCAGGTGATGTTTAGCTCCACTAATTCACCAGCACCTCCTTGTGACATCAGATGAAATTTCAGCATAAATGAAAAGACTACTACTACCTTTGAGCCGGGCGTGGTGGCACAGGCCTTTAAACCCAGCACTCAGGAGGCAGAGGCAGGCAGATCTCTGAGTTCCAGGCCAGCCTGGTCTACAGAGTGAGTTCCAGAGGAGAGGGGGAAAAACTACGCAGGGGGGTGGGGGGGGGGGGGGCGCGAGACTACCACCTTTCACCAACCCAAAAGCTAAAGATCACCACTAGGCAACATTGAAAACTAATACAGCAGGTTCCCCTGCTTTACTGCAACCCACTGGCTTGATGTGCACACCAGCCTCATCAGTCAACACGTTTTTAAGTAGAAGTAGAAGACAACCTTACTTGGACTTAAACTAAGTGTGCAGCTGTGCTGGCCTTTAGCTCATACCACGCCTGCCTAGCATGCATAAGCGCCTGGCTTCTGTCCTCAGCACAGCAAATACTGGGAATGGTGAGCCACACTTTGTAATCCCCAAATTATCCTGTCATGGCTGCTATCCCAGCACCCCAGAGGTAGGAGGATCGGAAGTGCAAAGTTATCCTTGGCTACAAAAGGCCAGCCTGGGCTACATAAGACACCGTCACATATACTCACCTAGGGTACCGTTTACTTAGGGGTGACAGAACTTTAAAAGATAAACGGTGACTCCAGTGACCCTCCTACACACTACTGGGATGCTACCAGATGTAACAGCCTTAGCTTTTCTGCTGGGGGAAGCTGTGACTAAGCCAGGATGGTTATCTGGTAGCATCAGAAACCTGCTACAGGATGGTAGAGTAGTGACAGAGCTGGGCAATGAATTGTTATTTAAAGGTAACCCGAGACAGTCAAGGGTCCGAATTTCCAACATTCCCATTCTCCACCATCAGGGAGACAGCTCTGGGCCGCCGAGGCCCCCCAAACACCAGGGCTTTCTCCCTCGGAAAACCCTGCTCCTCCCCAAGGGTAAAGGGGCGCTCCACGGCAGCCACTCCCCGGCCGGGCCGGCACCGCAGCGCAGACCACCCCGGGGGAACCACACCCCCACCCCTCCGGCCACGCCTCGAAAGGACGCCCCTGACTGGGCTCGAAACGCGACGCCAAGAGCAGCCCCCGTCCCGGCCGCCCGCTCGCGGCCTCGGACCCGCTTACCGAGGCTCCCGGTCCCGCGCACACGCAACCCCGACCGGCCCGAGGC
>CABHPR010129261.1:0-12998 GCA_902168415.1 Peromyscus melanophrys
GGGATTGCAGTGATATTGTGTTCCCCAAAATATTGTGTACCCTAATAAACTTATCTGGGGTCAGAGAACAGAACAGCCACCAGATATAGAGACCAGAAAATGGTGGCACACATGCCTTTAATCCTATCTCTTGGGAGGCATAGATCCATCCAGATCTCTGTGAGTTTAAAGCCACACTGGAAACAGCCAGGCATGGTGACCCACGCCTTTAATCCCAGGAAGTGATAGCAGAAAGCAGAAAGGTACATAAGGCTTGAAGACCAGAAACTAGAAGCTTTTGGCTGGTTAAGCTTCTAGGCTTTTGAGCAGCAGTTAAGCTGAGATCCATTTGGATAAGGACTCAGAGGCTTCCAGTTTGAGGAAACAGGATCAGCTGAGAAGTTGGCCAGGTGAGGTGGCTGTGGCTTGTTCTGCTTCTCTGATCTTCCAGCTTTTTTAACCCCAATATCTGGCTCTGGGTTTGTTCTTATCAATAAGACCATTTAAAATTCATGCTACAGGGATAATGAGTCTGTTCCATTTACCCGAGGACAATACATTTCAGTGTTTATCTATCTTGTTCGATACAACAGTAGTTTTTTTTAAATCATTTTGTAGCATTTTTAATTATTCATGTGGCAAGTCAAAGAAACCAGAAGATGTAAAACACCTGATTTTTTAAATAAGGAAGCCAGAATTATACACTGGCAAAAAATACAGCATTTTCAGCAGGTGGTGCTGGTCAAGTTGAATGGCTACATTAATCCACATAGATCCGTACTTATCACCCTGCACAGAATTCAATTCCAAATGGATCAAAGCCTTCAATATAAAACCAGATACACTGAATTGGGTAGAAGAAAAAAAATGGAGAATAGCCCTGAATTCAAAGGATGCTGTCTCAAGGTTGAGACAGTTGCTCAACCATGTTCACTGATGCTCTATTCATAATAGCTAGAAATTGGAAACAGCCTAGCTGTCCCTCTACAGAAGAATGGATAAAGAAAATATGGTACATTTGCACAATGGAATATTACTCAGCTTAAAAAAAAACCCGAAATAATGAAATTCACAGGTAAATGGATAGAATCATCCTGGTGAAGCATCCCAGACCCAGAAAGACAAATGTTGTGTGTTCACTTATATGTGGATATTAGCTCTTAAATCAATGATAACCAAGCTACAATCCAAAGAACTACAGAGATTAGATATAGAGCAAAGGACTAGGGTGTGGGGACAGACAGCTCTCCTTAGGAAGGGAAAATAGAATAGATAGAGATGGTTCTGGGAGTGGCTGAACAGGAGGATCAAGTGGGGAGGAAGATGGACTACGGAGAGAGACAGCTAAATTTAAGGGCCGTTTGAGGGGTAGTATGAAAACCTTGGACAGTAGACACTTCTTAACATACATACACATATAAAGGGGACCTAAATGAACTTGCCAAATAATGGAGAAAACAGAGTCCCCACTTATCACCAAATGAAGCTTCCAGTATTGAGTTGTTGGTCAAAGAGGATTCCCATGGGAATCCCCAAACAACCCAGGCTGTTGCCAAGGCAACAGGTTGTTCTCCACAAACTGACACCAAGACCCCCTTGCTGAAGGCAACACCTACACAACTCATTGAATATGGAGAGGTTGATTCAGGGCCTACACACAACCTTCACCCCCTATGTTCTAGTGTCTTTGGTACAGGAAGGTACTCTGTACATTGCCTGAAGAGAAAATGTACAACCTAGCCACAAACCTACAGTGGTGTCCTGCCTGCAAGATAAACTAGAGGAATGGTGGAACAAGGTTCGTGGGAGTAACCAACCAGTATTTGCTTTGACTTGAGGCCCACTCCACAAGGTGGAACCCATACCCAACACTGCTTGGGTGACCAAGAACCTGAGACTAGTTAGCCCAGGGACCTAGGGTAAAACTAAATACTACTGTTCTAAATACAAAAACAAAACAAAACTCCAAAAACTTAGCAATAAAACGACTTCTAATGACATTCTACTGTATTCACAGATCAACACCTTGCTCAGCCATCATCAGAGAACCTTCCTCCTGCAGCAGATGGAAACAAATCCAGAGACCCACAGCCAGGCATTGTGCAGAGAATGAGAGGCATTGGAACACTCAGCCCTAAATGGGATGTCTCCACCAAATCCCTTCTCTCGGGGCTCAGGAAACCCTGTAGAAGAGAAGGTGGAAAGAGTGTGTGAGCCAGAGGAGATGGAGGACACCAAGAAAACAAGGCCCTGTGATCGACGCACATGTGAACTTACAGAGACTGAGGCAGCATGCACAGGGCCTGCACAGGTCTGCACCAGATGGGGTCCTAGAGTTGAAAGAAGTGTACATATGCCCTCATTCCTAACCCAGAAGCTGTCTCCAGCTGATAACCACCTGCAAATGAAAATTTAGTTTTCTCCAAGGGTGTCTCAAACAAGCCACTCTTTTTTTTTTTAAAGATTTATTTATTTATTATGTACAGTGTTCTGTTTGTATGTATGTCTGCACACCAGAAGAGGGCACTAGATCTCATTATAGATGGTTGTGAGCCACCATGTGGTTGCTGGGAATTGAACTCGGGACCTCTGGAAGAGCAATCAGTGCTCTTAACCTCTGAGCCATCTCTCCAGCCCCTCAAACAAACCACTCTTAAGGGTAGGCTGCAGGTCCAAAAGTAGAGGGTCAACAGAAAACTGACTCAATGGCATCATTGGGTTCTTGGTCTGATGATGTCATGTCAGGGCCTTTTTGTTTTTAATTTTATCTTATTTTGTATTTTATTTTACATATATATATTGTTTTTCTCCCCTTTAGCCCCATACATCCTCTCTGTATATGTTATGGCTTACAATGTAGTACTATTATGGGATTCTTGAGTGTGAAAATGAGAGGGTCTCTGTGTCTATATCTGTTTCTTGTGCCTTTTCCTGGGCTCTTTTTCTTCTGTTTGTTTGTTCTAGTCCAATGTATTAGTTCTTGTTTTGTTTTGTTTTGTTTTATTATTATCCCTTAGAAGCCTGTTTGTTTTCTAATGAGAGTCAGAAAGGCGGTAGATCCATATGGAAGGGGGTGGGGAGGAACTGGAGGGTATAGAAGGAGGGTATAGAAGAACGGTCATCAGGGTATATTATGTGAGAAAAAAAGCTATTTTCATAAAAGGCTGGAAGGACTCAGGGAAGTGAAAAAAGCGACGATGAAATTACATTTTAAGAAGGGTATTCTTATGACCTTGGGGTTATCCATTCATCCACAAAGTGACTGAAGATTAAGACCCTCTTACACTTTAAATCCATTTAGCCGTGAACCTTCCAGTCTCGTTTTCTCATCATGAAATAGTGCTGTAGCTACTATTAGAATCATTTGTCCTTTCCACTAATTCTCTTTCATTGATTTGGTATAAGGCGACTCTAATGGGCAGAAAGGCAGTCAAACTCGAGAACAAGAAGCATGTCTATTAAGAAGCAAATCAAGTGTAGCAGAGACGCCCCTGTGTAGGATACTGGAGCCTGTGAATTGTGTGTGGTCAGCAAATTTTGTTATCGACTGCAAGTACCATTTACCAGTAGGGAACAATTTCGGTCTCCCTGAAGCAAAAGTATCAGATATTGAGAAAGATAAACCTTAATGTACTAGTGAGTGAAAGTGGCAATTATCAATCAATCTATGTACAGAGAAAGAGAGAGAGAGAGAAAATAGGTAACAGGAATAAATGTGATCAAAATATGTACATTTATGAAAATGCTTTAATGAGATCCATTACTATGCGTAATCAATATATGCTCACAGAAACATTAAGAATAAAGTGTAAATATTTATAGACCACCCACTGTAAACTAAGCCCACTGCTGATGCTCAGTTACACAGGGATGAGGTGGGGAGGAGGGCAAGTTTGCTTTCTTCAGGGAATCCACAATCTGACCCTGGAGATCTCTGGCACTGTAACTTCTATCATGGGATAACTGTAAGAATAAATCTCTGTTCCCAGCACGGTGGGCAGAGACCAGGGTACAATTACAGGCAGGGTTGCGAGGAGACTTGCTGATGATGGTGCTGAACTTGCACTTGATCTAAAGCAATGCAGAAAGCCAGGGAAGGAGGAAAGACACATTTTCTAAGTCAAAAGGAGCAAACACAGTGTGGGCTGTATGTGACTCAGGGCAGAGCAGAGAACAAGAAAAGAGATTTGGGAAGAAACCTCATTCCATGTTACCTGATCCTCCTGTTCTGGCTTACCTGACCTGCCCAAGATGACTGTGCAGTTCCAGGGTGAGAAGGGGGCACACAGTGCAGTCACGTGACAGCTAAGGAAGATGACATTCTCCTTTTCCTAGCCCAAATCAGGAGAGTGTGTGCTGAAGAGCCTAGAGCCCTTTGGGTTCATATGTTAGCACCTTGGCCCCCAGATAGCATTTGGAGATGGGGCTTTGGGGAGGTAATTAGGTTTGTATTAGGTCATGAGAACTGATGCCCAGGCTTGATGGCATGAATGCCTTTAGAAGAGCAGACACCAAGGATCTTTCTGTGTTTCTCTTCTCCTTCACTCTTACTCTTGAAGATGAAAAGATGGAAGCTAGAAGAGAACTTTCACGGAAGCAAGGGAGTAGGACAAAGAGTGGGGTCTAGAAGGTTTGACACAAACCCGGCTGTAAGAGAAATGTGTTGGCAAGCAGGAGAGCGGGAACCCCAGCTTTCTGCCTCCCTCCAGGACTGGCAAAGAACTGCATGTGAGAAAGCCCCCACTATGCAAATGACATATGAGAGCCCCAGTCCTTGATGGACCACTGAGCTTCTAAACTATTTCTCTGCTACAGCCCATTTCTGTGACCTTACAAGCATACTATTCCTTAATGAAAATGTCTGCTGTATGTGTGTGTTCCTGCTCAATTCTTTGTTTCAAGACATATAAACCTGAAAATCCTGGCAAATGTCATCAAATTCTGATGTCCACTGATACCATTACCAGTGATCAAAGTGGCTGGCACCTTGGTCTAGACCTTCAAGTTCCCAGATTTGTGAGAAATAAATCCTGTTGCTAGACCCATCCAACTTTATAGCATTTTGTTACAGCAGCTCCTGCATTGCTATAATGGTCAATCTTCATTGTCAACATGGCTAGATTTAGAATCAATGCTATGTCTGTCAGTCTCCAGAAAGATGTAACTGGAGAGGAAGGACCCTCCCCAGATGTGGGCAGCCCATTGACTGGGTCTAAAGCTGGATAAAAAGATGAAAACAAGCAGAGTGCCTGAATTCATTTCTCTCTGCTGCTGTGGTCCTTGTGTGACCAGCTGCCTCATACTGCTGCCACCATGCCACCCCTCATGATAACATATATCCCCTCAGACTCTAAGCCAGAATAAACTGTTCTTCTCTTAAGTTGTTTTTGGGATAACCAGCTGCTTTCTGCTTTGATTAAAGGTCAACTGCACAGGAGGAAAGAGTTGCCTGGTACCATAAAGGCTCCAGGGAAACTTACTACTACAATTCAGCTAAGTGGACATGATCTCAAACCGTCTCCTATATCCACAGATTACTACAGCTCTCGGTCCTCATCAAGATTGTCTTTCATTATTTCAGTTGAATAGTCAGTTTTAGGTTCCACAAAGCAAGGACTGTGTAGATTGAGGGCTGGGAGTACTAGGTTAGGTCAATAAACATTCGACACATCACTCAACCACCAATCAGTCCCTCTAGTCTGTTCTACGGGACAGAGTTAAAGATTGTTCTAATGAGGATTCAGAGACCTGTCAAGTCAGCTTCAGTTCCCACAAATAAGAGAAGGTTACACAAAATGAAGAGTGAAAAAACATTAGACACTGGCTACGCTGTATCTCAGCATCAGGAAAGCATTCTGAGCAAAAACTCTTCCCAACCCCACCTTATGTATCATAGCCCATAGGCTACAGCCTAAAGAGACCTTTCTGTACAAAACTTGGCTGTACTCCAGACATTAGGCCTGAACCCCAAACAGTGACTACACCTGGATGAACTTTGAAATATTGAAGCTACAAGTTAACCGAAAAAGAAAAATATTAGATACACTCAAAGTCCTCTTTCAAATCATTTTCAGAATTTCCTTGGCCTAAATGCTGGTGGGCCAGTAACTCAGAAATCAGAGACAATGAAAAGCAAACATAAAATATAGGAGGCCAGGCACAGATTAGAACTGAGCAGCTGGACAAAGACACACGACAGAAAAAGACCCTGAGCCCAGGAGAGGTGGGGACAGGATCCTCTGAGCTTCACCATCTCTGGAGGCCAAACAACCCAAGTGCCCTGAAATTCCTCTATGACTTTTTAATAACCTCTTTAATCTTATTCATGTGTTTTAATGGATTTCTGTTATTTGCATCAAAATATATGCTATGAATATATCTCAGCAGTGTCTCCATGTTGTAGCATAATGTTATACACAGTACACATAGCAAACTCTATATAAAAATCTAGCACTTTCATCATCTGACTGAGTATATATATAGAGAGAGGAAGACAGAGAGCAATGTGTAGTTATAATTTTTCATTTCATTTAAATTTGCAAAGGAACCTAATGTATGGATTGTCAGTATACAAAATCTGAATGATACAGAAATGTATTAATTTTGTTGTTATGACAAAAGAAAATCAAAGAAGCAAGCGCTTGCTTTGGCTCCCAGTTTAGAGAGATACAGTCCATTATAGTGAGAGGCGCTGCTATAGGAGCATTAGGGAGCCAGGCACGTTGATTCTATAGTCAAGAAGGAGAGAGAGAAATGAATGATGGTGTCAACTCACTATCTAGATAACCCAGCTTTATTACCCTTGCATTTATACTATGGCTCGCTACCTTTCAAGTGCTTAGAGATGGAGGAAAATGCTATAGAAGAGTTGGGGTTTCTCAGCCAGTTAGTCCTAAAACAAATATTTTCTCTTTTAGGATATTGCAGTGAGAGAAGAAACTGATTCTCAAGTTAAAACAAACAGTCCACAGCTTACTAATATATTATTCACAGGTGAATCTTATCTTCTACATGTAGACTCTATTTGTGTTTCAAATTTTCTTGGATGCTTCCACAAGCTTTAAAGACGCCATCAGAGAAGCTCACACACCCCTGTTCCCAGCTTTCATATCATAAAATTTCAGTGTCTTCCTTTTTGTTTCTATAAAGGTCAGTGAACAAAATTTTCATTTTGAAATGCAATCCCCAGGATTACAGACCTTCTACCTAATGTTCCGGACGGCACACACACCATGGAAACAATTCCTGACCCATGAAGGAAACACTGCGTCACAGAGACCTTTTGTACGATTCTTTTTGTTAATGGAACCAGTGATCTTCAACTGAATTCTATCTTCCCTTTCCAGGGCACTGTGGCTGGATGCCACAGAAGAATATATGCTCTTTTGCGGTGCCAGAAAATTGTAGACTGGTAGCTTTTGTCTTTTTCCAGAATAACACGAGGAATCATTGAACTTCTCTGCTTGCATTTAGAGTTGGTCCCCTTCCGAACAGGAACCTTAGAGGGGCCAGGCTGAAGCATCTGGGAGAGAGAGCAGAGGGATGGTCATCCATGGACAGTTAGAGTTTGGACTAGAGCTGAGTGGCATGGTGGGTGAATGAGATTCAGCTGGGATAGGGCTGGACTGACGCAGGCCAGGAGGCTACCATGAACCTTTCCAGAATGGTGCCACTCTGCACCCGAGATTAGAATGTTATCTGGCAACTGCAGACCAAGTGGACAGAGACAAAGGGGAGCAGAGGGGAAATGTGAAAAAAGTAGAAAGGAAGAGATGGGGAAAGAGATACGGGGATAGGAAGGAAGGAGAGTAAAGGAGGGGTGAGTGAGCAGAGGGAAGGGGAGGGGGAGGGCTCTCTAGTGCAGAAAGGAGGGGAGGGGAAGAGTTTCACTGAACCCTCCCTTATTGTTTTGTTCCTAAGCTAAGAATAATTTAGGGATAGTTACATAAAATTTTGTTCTTGTCATCACCACAGACACAATTCTGATGGCAAATATTATGACAACTATCTAAACCTACAACCTGTTTCTTTATAGTCAAGACTTTCCAAGCATTAAGATTCAGCCAATGTTTTATAAAAATTGTCTTCCAGTGAGATCATGCCCACATTTCACAGAGCAACTGAAGATTGGGAACAGAATCTGTGAGTAAATTTTAAAATTTATAGGAAGCCTTTAACACAGTCTCTGGCACTCAGCTGGAGTTCAGTAAATAATAACATCGTATTAATTATATATTGGCACAATGCAGTAAGACAAAAAAAAAACCTGGTCAGACATAAATTACAGATAAACATAACTATTAGCACATGTGGTAACTGTCTTAGGGTTACTATTACTGTGATGAAATACCATGACCGAAGCAACTTGGGAAGGAAAGGGTTTATTTGGCTTACACTTCCATAGCACAGTTCATCCCTGAAGGGAACAGGAACCTGGAGGCAGGAGCTGATGCAGAGACAGTGGAGGGGTTCTGCTTACGGGCTTGCTCTCCATGGCTTGCTCAGCCTGCTTTCTTATAGAACCCAGGACCAGCAGCTCAGGCATGGCACCACTGACACTGGACTGGGCCCTCCCCCTCAGTCACTGATTAAGAAAATGCCCTATGGCTGAAGGCATTTTTTTTCAGTTGAGGTTCGCTCCTTTCAGATAACTCGAGCTTGTGTCAAGTTGACAGAAAACTACCCAGCACACTTATGATAAGCGGTAATTTCTCAAGAAATGTATAACTGATATTAGCTTTAGAGCCTGAGAGCTAGCTTCAGAGTAGAGCTCTGTGGCTTTAGGTCATTGTTCTGATTTCCCCGGCTGCTGTCTAATCCCCTTTCTGCATTCTTCAAAATCACCTCCCTGGGAACCAGAGAGGCCAGCTAAGATGTCCCCAAGCAAGTTCCTGCTTCCAGGCTTGCCTTGCCTAGGCAAATAAATATTCCTGGGAGTCTGCTGTTTCCTGGGGATGGGCTGGCCTGGTCCCTGGGGTACACAAAGGATTATGGCCAATGACTAGTATGGGTCCTGCAGAGTGAGATAAGTAGCCTGCCCTGGAGGAAAGAGAGAAGAAGGAAGACAGACTGCAGGCAAGGAGTCTTAGAGGGAGGGTTTGGAGTGTTTGGGAGAAGGGGTAGAGTGTCATCTCTAGACACGAATGGGTTTAGATAGGACCTGAGAGGTATGGTGGGTAGATGAGATCCAGTCGGGCAAAGACTGGATTCAAGCAGGGCAGACTACTGTGAACCTTTTAATATACTGGAGAAAGTCTTTAACACATATTTTAAAATGAAATAGATATGACAGAGATTAGATCCAGAAAACTAAGAGATACCCACTCTCCTCCTTAAAGGTGGAGAGAAGATACAAATTACGTTCCGCCCTCTGGCCTGATGTATTTGTTCCCTTATTAATACTCAGTACTGCTGCTCAAGGATCTCCCTGGTGCTCTCATTCATCTAAGGTTCCGGGTATGGGTTTATGCAGGAGCTGCCAATTTAGCATAGGGGCCTGGGAGTGAGAAGGAGAAAAACGATATTAGGGACACATTTTCTTCTGTTTCTATAAACTCAATTAAGCAGGATGGAGAAGGTGGGGCATGACTGAACTCTGGGGCTCCATCACCACTTTTGGAGGTGTTCATGTCCTTTCCCTAGTCTCTATCTTAAAATGGATAATTTAACCAGTTAGGGGTTTGTATTCCCCACTCATCATGTTGCAAAGAAGTGCATCTATATTCAGGTTCTGAATATAGTTTTGTAAGCATTGTGTTTTCCACGGTGGCTTGCCCAGACTACATCCCTTCTAATGGTGTATGAGGGTTCTGACTTCTCCAAATTCTTGCAGCGTCTGCCTTTCATTTCATGAGAGATGGTACGTTTCATGTGGGGTAATATGTTTCACGTGAGATGATACCTTCTGTAATTTTGAGCTGCACTTCTCTGATGGTTACTGGTGCTGAGCACTTTTCCATATACACATTGGTCATTCGAATCTCTCCTTTAGAGAAACACCTTTTCAAGTCCTTCAGTCGTATTGAATGCTTTGTTGTTGTTTTTGTTGTCCCCCCCCCCCCCATTGTACTGTAACAGTTCCCATCCTGTGTAATTGAGGCTTTCAGCTTCCTGGTCAAGTAACCACAGCATACTTCCTAACTGCAACACTGCCTGTTCCTACCAATGCAGAGAAGAAAGGCCAGTACAGGACCCTAGTGAAGTTCGAAAGACTTCTCAAAGAAGAAATCCTGATTTCCAAAGAAAATTTCCCTGAGTTATCCTAGACCTCCATGCTGGCCATCGTAATGAGCATGAAATCACAGAACAAAAGTGAGATTTGCAATTTGCTTCATTTATTTCAATAACCAGAACTGATTGTTTTTAGTCCAAACCCCTGTTTTATAGATAGAAAATTTAATCCTCAGTAAATTGTGTGGGTGAAGAGTTTTCTTATTTAATCCGCATTTCTTTCTTTTCCGTAAAGTTGCACATGAATTCTGCAGGAGAGCTATACAAGAGGGTGATGCTAAGGTGGGAAATGGGGCAAGATGGCGTGGAGATGGAGCTCACTGTTGGCTCCATGGTCATCATTCGCCATACTAGTCTCCCCTCACTTAATTGTTCTATTTGGTTCTGGTATTCTGGCTGGTATCAGGCCTACTTTGTCACTGCTGAACCTCAAGCCTCTCTCCAGGTCCTGACCTTTATGTCATGTTCACAGTGGCAACAATGTGCTCTGATGCTCCATGAGTATTGCTGAAGGTCACAGAGGCTCTGTTGGCTCTGATGCTTCGTGAGTATTGCTGAAGGTCACAGAGGCTCTGTTGGCTCTGATGCTCCATGAGTATTGCTGAAGGTCACAGAGGCTCTGTTGGCTCTGATGCTCCATGAGTATTGCTGAAGGTCACAGAGGCTCTGTTGGCTCTCAGATCAACTGCCTAAATACGTCACACATCTGATTTCTCTTCCGTGGCTTCCCGGGCATGTTGAATGTTGACCAGATCTGACTTCAGTTAGAAAGCAAAGAGCAGATCTTGCCTGCCGTCCAAAACTTGAAAATATATATGGTACGGGGCATGCTCTCAAACTGGACTTAGCTTCTCTTAAGAGATGATTCAATGCCTGTCCTGCTTTCTTAATCTGTTTGTTACTGCTATAACAGGGAAACAGTTGGGCCATTGATAAGGCACAGAAATGTATTGTCTTACAGTTTTGAAGGCTTAGAATCCAATACAAATGTGATGTGCACAACACATTGCATTTGGGATTAAGTGCCCAACACTTGACTTTTAACAGAGACAGCTGAACCAAACATGGTGCCTTACAGCTCTCTGTCTCCCCTAACCTTAGAATCCAGAGTTCCTCTTCAATGGGAAAACATGTTCTCCTGCTAACTATTCCCTCCTAATTTACTGAGTTTTAATGTGAATTCTTTCATGTACTCAGTCTCTAAAGTTTTCAGCTTTTGAAATCCTAACTTCCTTTCAAACTGTGTATTTCCCGAGACCATTTGATTCCCGAGAATTTTTTTCCCCACCCACTCCCTCCTATCATACTCCTTCTCAGATAAAACTGGTACCTTTGGTCTAGTTAGAATGAGAGGGGAGTGTCTCATGCAATAATAGATTATTTTTCAAATAGTTAATATATTATAACATTATAATTACTCAACTATGAGCTTAGTTTACCAAAGGATCTTGACTCTGTATGCCTAAGCATCCCTTTGGCTTGGTAGCAATGGATGACTGTATGCACTACTCTGGTTCACATAAGTTTTCTTTTTCTTTTCTTTTGGCAGAATCTATTATATCAGTGTGTATTCATCAGGAACATAATGGTTCCATCATTATTGAAGTGACTTGGATTCAGAATCACTAGACCCATAGAATATGCGGATGAAAAGGAGAGCTGGTCTATTCAGCCTATTCCACTACAAGCCAAGAAAACTCTGGCATCAACCAGGAAAAACAAAAATGGGGGGGCGGGGGAAATGTGCTTAATAATCGGGTATCATTCTTTGAAGTAAATAAAAATGGTGGGATCAGTGACAAAGCTCATTGGTTCTTTTAATATCGACTGTAATGCCATGAATCCCTCTTGATTTCCAATAATGTTTTTTCCTAACAGTTGTTTCTTATTGAAAGGAACTGAAATAACTCTGAAAGGAATGTCTATTATACAGCAGCAAGTGTTGGAGCAGATATGTTTGGGCGGGCTTATAAGAAGAGTGTCAGTTTCTGCCAATGGCTTGTAAATCTTTTCCTAAATTACATATAACTTTGACAAAAGTTAATATTTCTATTTCTATCAGCCACAGTTGAGTGAGATCAACACAGGAGCCATTTTAATTTGAAATTCAAAGAAACTCAGAAGTTAGTGTTTGATGAGTCATCAAAACTCTTATTGTCTATGACTTAGATGCATGTCAAAAAGAGAAGAAAAGAAAAACATATGCAATAATTCGTAGAAACTAACTAGCAGTTCATCTGGTCCATTAACTAGGTCATGTTGTGGGGAATGATAGATCATGACAACCCAGAAATAGGTGGAATCAGTTCCTTTCTCAGATCATCCATTCTAATAGCCTATGTTCTCTCGAGTTTTGCTGTTTGAAAAGGAATCTTTTCTGTTTATAAGGCAAGTAAACGTTTATTTTTAAATGAGCACAACACATAAAATAATAAGGAAGAACTTCCTCAGCCCATTTGCCATGAAACTATAACTGGCCTAGTGTTAGTCCTTGAAATGCAAGCAGAGTTGAGCTCTTGGAGTCCCTGGGTGACCAAACAGATTTGAGCTGTGCCTGTTCCACTTCAGAACTGCCATCCACCTTACACTCCTCTCACCCCATCCCAACCACCTCAAACTCCGTTACTCGTGAGTTTGGAATGGGCGTAGTAGGTAATACTTATCATCTTAGCACTTGGGAGGTAGAAGCAGTAGGAGGGCAAGGTCAAGGTTATCCCCATCTACAGAGTTCAAGACAAGAACAGACAGGGATCCTGATCCTACAGCACTCTGGGTGGTGAGTGATATCC
>CABHPR010129261.1:16910-43742 GCA_902168415.1 Peromyscus melanophrys
GTGTGTGTGTGTGTGTGTGTGTGTGTGTGTGTGTGTGTGTGTGTGTGATGAAAGAAATAAATATAACTATCATCTGTGGAGTCGTTTGAATGAGATGTCCCCATAGGTCTCCATTATTTTAATACTTGGACCCCAGTTGGGAGACTTGTTTGGTGAAGATTAAACAGTATGGTCATGTTGGAGGAAGCATATCACTAGGGAGGCCTTGGAGGTTTCAGAAGACTTGCTCCATTCCCAGTGTGCCATCTCTCCTTCCTGTTTCCAGTTCAAGACGTGAGCTCTCAGCTGCTGCTCCAGCTACCTGCTGCCTGCTACCTCCTCTCTGCCATCATGGGCAATTATCCCTCTGGAACCATAAGCCAAAGAAACCCTTTCTTCTATAAGTTGCCTTGGTCATCATGTTTTACCACAGCAATAGAAAAGTACCTAAAATAAATCTGTAATTTTGGTAAGTTAAGAAAGATATAAAAATAGATTAATTACTTTGTATATTTAATAGTAGCTCAGGCTTGGAAGAAAACCAAGGTCAAAACCTAAGGTCTGGGGCAAGGCTCTCCAGGGAAGGGGAGGGAGGTAAATATAGAAGAAGGAGAGAGGTGGGTAAATAACAGTAAGGATGTCTGAAAAGGTCAAAAGGAATCATACTATTAATGTTTTACCTTAAATATAAATTACACTATTGGGGGATTTATTAAGGCAACTCCACATAGTTAAAAAGGAGGTTTATTTTGGGGTAACTTACAGCCAGTAAAGGGGTTGGTTACAGGATCCGGGAGAGGTGACGTTCAGTCCAGTGGTGTTCTTTGGAGAACTATGCTCGATCTATCATCCAGCATCCAGGATCACAAGGAACCAAGAGACCTGGTACATCTGGATTGAGGTCTTAAGGGCTCCCATCTTGGCTCCGCCCCAGGGGCAGGTCATAGGTAGGCATGGCAGTTACTGGAAGCCTCACTAGGGGCAGTACTTCTAGGTCAAAGCTAGAACAACTAACTACCTACTACAATACACATAAGTCTGTATATAAATATACATACATGGTTTAAATGATATTTTCTCCCTCCAAGAGCCAAAGACCACCTAACAAAACCCCCAAGAGTAGGCATGAGAAACTCTCTTGTGAGTTGTCAATGTTGTCCAAGAGACTCCCAAGACATACAGCCTATTGCTATTGCCCTTGGATGCCCCCAAGGGATGGAGGGTAAATCCCTATTGCTGAAGATGCTGTGCACTTCAGACATGGACCAGACACTCAGCTGGGACTGACCTGAAAGCTTCTCTCTGAGGACTAGCTTTCATGGTACCAGAAGGCATCATGCAAGCTTCCAAAGGAGGGAAGCCACCAACAGTCCTGCCCAGATATGATGCCTGTAACCAGCACTCTTCAGCAACAGTAAAACCACAACCAAGAACACTCCCCTCCCTGGAACCAACTGGTTGTCTTGCTCTTACTGGTATCTTTCCCCACCCCCACACATGACATTTTCCAGGCCTCACATTCCCACACACCAACAGCAGTGAGAGCTTGTAATCAACCACTACAATATAACTGCATTCACGGCACCAGAGGAAAGGCAAGCCTGGACAAAGATGCCACTCTAAAAGAGAAGGGCAATTCCTTGTGCCCTACCTTGGCGATGGGGACCCTGAGTGACACAGAACAAGCCCTCGTTCATTCTGCCCTGGGTCATAGAAACTTAGATGAGAGAATGTTCCTCTAGGCTACAAAGTGAAATAAACCACACAATGTGTTTCTAGAGTTTCCTTTTGTTAAAATTTAATAAAAATGGACCATCCAGGCCATGAAGACACTGGGGCACCAGAGTGTCTGCCTGTCCCTTCAGCACCAGCCTGCAACCTGCTGCTTCTGTGAAAGAATTTAAAGGCTAATTTTTTATTTTAAGAGATTTTGTTATTTATAAAAAATTGCAGAGAAAGAGAGAGAGAGCATTGTTTTCTAGGTTATGTGTATGTTTAGTGACACATAAGGGACAGGAGAGCCATGGTGAGTCATAGGCTGTTAGGGAATGCTAAAATCAGCAGCTGTAGATGCTGAATGGGCTTCTAGTATTTTCTGTCATCATTCTTTCTTCCTTCTCAAAGTTCCAAGAACAGTGTTCTAAAAATGAGTGTATGGTGCTGGAGAATGGGTTCAGTAATTAAGGACACTGACTGTTCTTCCAAAGGACCTGGGTTTAATCCCCAGCACCCACGTGGTGGCTGTCAACCATCTGTAACTCCAGTTCCAAGGAATCTGAAGCCTTCTCCTGACCATTGTAGGCACCAGGTACATATTTTGTACCTTTATACACACAGGCAACATTCATACACATAAAGTACTAAAATAAATAAATTGAAAAAAATTAAGACAAACGTACATTTTTGTTACTAAAAAGTTCTCACTGTGTTCTGACTGGAGCTGAGGGGACATAAATGGCGGTACCAAGGCCACCTTGTACTTCTAAGCCAGCAACCATTTAGTTATTTTTTTCCTTTGTTCTTCAGTCTGAAAGTCCAAATATGGGTAGGAACCTCTTATTTTGGTTTCATGCACAGGGTACTCATAGGCATATTTGGTTTCTTATAGGCATGGCTTTGGCAAAGATGACCAGCATCATGGATGCCAACAAAGGCTCCACATTAGGTAGCTCATGTGGTACCTATAGCAAAACCAGTAGCTATAGCTGTGTGGTGTGTTGGTGCTGATGTCTTCATTGTTTCGTGCAACAAATGTTCCCATTTTGTCACTATAAAAAGAGGAAATGGAAAGAAAATGGCTTCCCTTCCCAGCAACCATTATCCCTTACAGATCTGGAGGGAGGGGCAGGGCCTCACTCCAGCATACTGCCTCCCAAGGACTCTGTCCTCTCCATGAGAGACTGAAGCTGCTGTGACTTCCAGATAGCAATGGCCATGTTGTGGCTGGAGGACAGAGTTCCACAACACTGACAAGCCCAGCCCTGGCTCTCCCTGCTTCAACTCACTTCTAATTACAATATTGCATGATATTGCCTTATGTGTGTCCCTATATAGAAAGAAGTCTCACCTCCTAAGAGTGAGAGTCACTGCATAAGACACACCTAACCCCAGTATGACTTCATTATAACTATTGATATATCTGCAGAAACTCTATTTACAAAGAAGGCTAAGTTCTAGATCCAGGGAAAATTGGATGGGGTAGCTGCTTAGCTCCCTCAGAAGGTGAGCTAGACACTATTTTATAGAGACCTTTAACATTGTTTTTATTAATATTTTCTAGAAAGCAAACAGAGCAGACCATCACACTGCCTCTTTTTCCAATGACAACTTTGGAAGAGCGAACACTAGATTCCACAGAGTGAACTAGAAAACCACTTGACACTTCCAGATAAGAGACTAGAAGGAAGCAGGAATGCCTGGCTGCTCACCACCATCCTCCCTGTGGTACTGGGCTCAGATTTTACCTGCAGTCTCAGCTCAAAGATTTAAATGTTTCTGTTGTTCCAAGAGCCATCTGAATTTCCACTTGGAATTCTATCTGAAGCAACATGACACCGGATCAGGCCAAGGAACCGCTATATATTTCCCATTTTGCTTTGCGGTGTGGATATGTATTATTGATGCACATATGAGTCAAACTGCTGACTAGTCAAGCTGCCGTCCCTCAGAGGATAAGAACAAGGACTCTGGCAGGGTACTGACAGCCAAGAACTTGGCATTTGAGGGCCATTATAGACCAGGGGAATTTGTTCTCATGTGATCACTGATGGCTCCTCCTGGATGGAAGCAAAGGAGAAAATAGAAAGAACCTGTGCTCTGTCTCGTGGCCAGATCTTGAGAACGTCACTAAAGAACTCTAGAATATTCGAGAACCCTTTAAAGTAGAACAGCCTCGTTCTGTCCTGGTTTTGGTGTCAGACGGGAGAACCAAAGGTTACTTGGAGATAAAAGCTGCATAGCAATGACACTCTTGGACACAGTTACTCTTACATTCGGTTGTCAGTCAGAACTAGGGCTTGAGTTTCATGTGGAAAAGCCAACTTTACATACTCTGTATTTCCTAGCAGGATCTGGCCACCTCAGGAATCTAACAGAGTGATAGTTCTTGCCAGGACCTGCTGTTCCTGGGCAACAGTCAACTTCATAGCAAGACTCTAAATCACATCTCAAGCAAGGATTTATTAAAATTGTCTCTTAGATCTAGATATTAGCTCTATGCCTATGTCTTATGCCTAAAGGTGGGTTGGTAAACAGGAACCATGACTTCCCAGGGTCCAGTCCCAGAACTGATGGCTTAAACCTGGGAGGGTGACATGTAGTCATGCCATTAAGTTTTGCAGATAGATGTGTTACTCAGTGGGATTTGGAGCTCAACTTACTGCTCACTCTGCAGAGATCAACTCTTGGCAGTCTGGGCAGAGACCCATTCTCATAGCTGCAGTACGTAGGCCCTAACATGAGAAGGCATGGGATGCTAGAGTTGCTGGTCTGTGTCACCAGATCAGTCACTTTGAGCCTTTCGGTTTCAACACCATTGTAGACGAATTTCTAAACAGTCTTATTAAATAAGAAACACAGAGCCAAATACAGGGGTAATAGACGAAGAGGTCAGAGAAATAGCGAATAGCCACCAACTCACCTTAGCTTACCACCTCGCTGCCATAGCTTCCCAAGAGAGCTTCCTGTCTAACCTGTGCTTTTATTGCCTTGCTGTTCTGCTTTCTCAGTGGCTCTAAGCCAAGCCACATCACTTCCTCGGCACTGCCTGTCTATACAGACCTCCAGGTCTCTATGGTTGGTACTGGGATTAAAGGCATGTGTCACCAGCTTGGCTGTGTCCTTGAACACACAGAGACTCTGCCTGCCATGTGATTGGATTAAGAGTGTGTGCTACCACTGCCTGACTTCTGTTTATGGCTGACTATTTGACCTCTGATCTCTAGGCAAACTTCATTTATTAACATACAAATAAAATATCACATTTCAGCACAAATAAAATATCACCACACACCATAGGCTTTCTAACCACGATTCCAGGTGATCCAGATATTGAATACATCAGTGGTTCCCAGTCAGTGAGCTGGGAATTCTCCTGGATTTCCAATTTTGTTGTCTGACAACGAAATTCCCTAACCAACAGAAATGATATTTTAGTACACAGAAAATTAATCACCTGAATGCATGGGAGGGTACTTTGTGAAAGCATATCAAGTTACATCAGAACTACCAAACACTCACCCCTAAGATAAAATGAGCAGAGATTTGCTTGAGTTCTAATGTCTAACTCACACTTTAAACATATGCATCCTTGAACAAACCTCTTTAATTCTTGCCCCTATGGTATCATAAGAATACTATTCATAACACTGTACCAAGCCATGACTTTTATTTCTTTTCATGTAAATGAAAGATAAATTTAAATAGCAAGTTGAATTGTAAGCAAAAACAAATTTCAGAACATAATTCAGAACATGAAGTTAATAATTTAACCATCAGACTAATATTTAATAAATTATATATGTAATATATATAATTTGAGTGATGAGTATATATAGACAATTACATGGAGGAGCAGATTAGGAGTCAGTAATTTATGTTGAGCTCTGAAGGAAAGACAAAGTCATTATTTTCTAAATTCTGAAAAGCATGGAGGGTCACAGGAGCTCATTAACTATATACCACAAGAACAAGGGCCTCAGGCTCTGCATTATTGGAGGTTCCAAATACACGAAGGCCATTTACTGAAATATACAAGCTGAAATGTTCAACTGAATTAATAAAGTTAAGCTGCAGATAACTACTCGGGGTATTGGGAGTCTGCAGTGGGGTGAGTAAAAGGGGTGCCTAGGAAGAAGTGTGTCTCTGCCTTGTTTTAAAATTAGCTGCAAATGACTTTGCTATAAATAAACAAAACCTATGAGTAATGAATGGTAGGATCAATAAAATACGATATGATTTCTTCTAAAAATAGTTTTTGTGATGCTTTAGACTCCTACATATAATACTTAAGAACCTATTTCCAATTCTTTGTGTAATCTTGGACATTGATCTAGGTGAATCTACATGTATTGCATACATGTAAATGAAAGCTTAGATGGTGATCAAGGGCCCTTTGAGCGCTAGTATTTCATGTTCTTAATCTTTTTAACTTAAAAATGTTTGGGAATTTCTATATTTACATCATTGCTACCTTCTCCATCTCCACCCTGAAGCTTTTCTCATGCCCCTTCCCTTCCTCTTAAAGTCATGGCCCTTTCTTCTTTAATTATTGTTCACACACACACACACACACACACACACACACACACACACACACACACACACCACACTATTGAGTATATTTAATGTTGTTTGTATGTACACATACATAGGGCTGACCACTTGAGATTGGACAATTTATCAGGGGACTCATCCCTGGAGAAAACTGATTCTCCCTCTCTCAGCATCCATTAATTTCCTTTAGTTCTTCATATATGATTGGGAACTTGTGAAATTTCCCCCATCCACTTTGACATGTTGACTGGTATTTTCATTATTCTGGTCTTGTTTAGGTAGCCATATTAATTTCACAGGTACAATTCCCCAAGCCCCACTGTTACATCTAGAACACAGGAGTCTCGGCAGGAGTACCTGTCCTTGGGCTCTTACAATCTTTCTGTTCCATCTTCCACAATATTCTGTGAGTCATAGGTGTAGGGCTTGCATGGCTAATGTATCAATTGGTGTTATGCACCCCCACTGACAGCTGTTCTCTGCATTATGACCAGATGTAGATCTGTGTAATAGTTTTTATCTGATGCAGAAAGAAGCTTCTTTGATGAGAGATGAGAGCTACATTTATATGTGGATAGAAGAATAAGTATTTGGAATACAGTTAGAAGTTATATTGGCTTGGGAAAATTACAGTGTCTCCTCTATCACTTTTGACCTCTCCAGCTATGAGTAATTGGTTAGGTTTACAGTACCAGGCATGAATCCCTTCCAATCGAGTAGGTCTTAAATCCAATTAGATGGTTGCTGGTTACCTCCAAGATATGAGTGTCACTATCACACCATTGGAGATATCTTTCCAGGCTGGTCATTGTTGTGACTCATAGGCTTTACAACTAGGTAGGACTACAAATTGTTTTCCTCTCTTGGCAGCTTTTGTGGAACCTTCAGATGTTATGAGAGCTAGCTTCTGGGTTCATTTCAGTTTGATTCCTCCAAGCCCTGTGTCCAATATGTATGTTATCTTCAGCAAGAGAGTAATATCTCAAGTTCCAGGAGGCAACCAAGGAGAACAGCAATGTCCTGTATTGATTTGGGAATCTCTTGGACTCCCTCACCAATGACTCAAGGGTTTTCAGTGTCAGGCACCGGGGTTTTGCTAGATAGCCTACGGCTTTTGAGAGAGCCTTGTCACCCCAATGACATAGCACCATTTAAAACAGGTGAATTTTTCAAACATCCTAATGGTTACTTACCTCTCCTTCCTCCCTCTTCCGTGGTATTCTCTCCCTCCCCAGTTAGAGCCCCATTTCCCCTTTTCCTCTTTTATAGCATCTTTACTCTATCCTCCTCTCTAGAGCTCCTTCCCCACACCTCCTAAGATCCTTTTCTACTGTCCTGGCTTCATCTTGGAACAGGAGAACTATTATGGTCATTGGAATCAGAAAAACAAATATAGGATTTATAATGCTAATTCTGTTTCTCAAAAGCTGCTTAATTTTAAGAAAGTGTTACATTAATTGAACTCAAAATTCTCAACCTCTAAGTGATAAGAACAGGAACCTCTCCACACTGTTTTGTGGAATGTGGCTCTAACACATACACAGTACTCGGCTCAGTGTCTGGTACCTCATGCATGGTGGCCTAAGCCTCTGGACCATCTTGTTCCAGTTCCTCTGTATGATTTTCTTCATATCTTTTACATCCTGTGTAAATATCCCCTTCCTATCACATAACTACAGTGATCATCTTGTATTCAGCTGCCTTTCTATTTGCCGGACAGAATAAATTCCTGACAAATAATGAGCCAGTTTGATAATGTCCGAGATCAGAGAGAAAGACTTGTAGAATTCTGCACACAGAATCGTGGCTTTGCTGTGGCAGTGACAGACTACACTGGAAACAGATTTCACAGTTTGGAATCCATCAGAGACAAGATAGAACATTACAGTTTTGGGGAAAGTTCAAGACCAAAGTGCAAGAAACAAATGAAAATAAAACCTGTGACAAATGGAAAACCCTAGGGTCCATTTCACACAGACAGAGGCACATAAACAGGAAGTGGAAGGGATAATCAGCTTTTCTAGACTCTGTACAGATGGAGAAATTGCTAGTCCAGGCCACATCACCTTCTACCCTACCACAAAAGCCCCAGTAGCCCAGGCCACACCACCTTCCACCCTACCACAAAAGCCCCAGTAGCCCAGGCCACACCACCTTCCACCCTACCACAAAAGCCCCAGTCTCCTACATTCGAGGGTGTAACATTCCTTGTGTCAGTGTGAGTGTCTACCAAATTATTTGGTGAAAGATCCAGATTTCTAATTTGGGATTTGTCCATGTATCTCCAGCGATGAGTCTGAAAAGCTATCCTGGCTTCAAAACTCCCTGTAGCAGCATTGAGTGCGACATCTGACTAAAATCCCATCCCTCTTCTTCCTGGCTGCCTTCTTTTCTTCAGCCCTACAGCAGTGTTGGTTCAAGAACACGTCCAATGATGCTTGGCATGCCAATCTCAATCAGCTTATCTTGACCCTGAAAGCCAGCAGGGCTTCTTAAACACTGCAACGCATCTCAGGTAGTAAGCCCTCTTCTAAGCTAGCAAGTGAACCCTCTCCAGTTTCAGCAGAACACACAACATTCCTAGATCAAGGAGGTGTGAACTACATCTCATATTGATTTCCTATGTTCCCATTCAATTCTCTTCACTTCTACTCCCCACTCCCCAAGGGCAACAACTTCAATTGCTGTAGCAATTTCTTTTGGTTTCTACCTTTATATATATAATTTAAAAACTATTTTGTGTTGTGGCGTGATTGTGAGTGTGTGTTTGCAAGCATGCAAACAGTTGGACACAGGTACATGTGCCCATGAGTATGCATATGATATGGAGGCTAGTGACCAATGTTGGATTTCTTCCTCATTCACGCTCCACCATATTTTTGGAGACAAGGTCTCTTAAAGATGCCCAATCTCACTGTTTCAAATAGACCTGTCATCTATTTGACAATAGATCTAGCCAACCCCTGGGATCCATCAGCTTCCCCCCTACAAGCTCTGGGGTTGCTGCCACACACTGCCATGCCTGGCTTTTACTCTAGTGCTGGGGATCAGAACTCAGGTACCCACACTTGTTTAGCAAGCACTTTACCCACAGAGCTCTCTTCCCAGCTCCCTTATGTCATTCCTGTTTGTCTTTCTTTGATAACGTCTGTTGCGTTCCACTGAAGTCAAAGATTTAACTCTTAGTGACTCCCCACATTTTCCCTACTCCATCTTTTCATTTTGAGTGTATTAAGTCACATTTCTAGTGAAACTTGTCGTCAGTTCTTCCACTTTATGATGAAATGAATAAAGTTTACCAAAGAGTCAAGTAAAATATTACTATCATATTTCCTCCTTCTTCACTGTTTCCTTGGACTTAATTATCTTCTAATTTTCCATTTGGTTGGGGTGTTTATGTTTCCATTACCTGTGAAAAGCTTTGTAAAGTACTTTTCACTTCAATTTTCCACATGGTCAAAGCTGTCGGATGATCTATCAGTCTAATTTCTCTCTGGAGTCTTCCTGTAAAATCCTTTACCAGGTGAGCAGGATGCTCAGTAGGCTGCCTATGCTGTTGGTATCCAGGGAACACCTCACTGTATTATCTAAGGTCCTCCACTTCTTATTTTCATCAGTGGGTGAAGTAACTAGCCCCAATATTGTCTTTAGAAGGATGCTCAGAAGGTCTCTCTGAAGACTCATCCCTCCTTACACTTGGATATAAAATTTTAAAGAGTTTAGAACATCAATTTGTAGCCTAAAGAGTCTTTTAAGATATTTGGATTTTTTTCTGGTTCTTAATAATTTTTATGGGGCCCCGCTTTAAATCTCTGAAAGAATTCAACCCTTTCCTGTCTGAAATGTATCTTAATTGTCTTAGATGCTCCATGGACCTTCCAGTCTGCAAGAGTATCTCTCAGTTCCAGGAAACTTGACAAAATTTTTTCCATTTCATTTGCTCTGCTCTCTGGTTCTGGAATTCTGTGAACTAAATACTGAACTTTCTAAATGTATCCTTTAATTTGCTTGCCTTTTCTCAGTTTTTAGAATCTTGTATCTTTTATTTTCTGAACATGTCATCATTATCTTCCAATCTCTCTCCCAAAATTTAAAATCTTCATTTTTTTGTATCTTTAAGTTCTAGGCAGTGTTTTCTTGTTCCCTATTTTGTCCTTCCTTCTTTCCTTTACTCTTGGGGCTTTCTTTCAGTGTTCTTTTATTTTATTTTTTTCCAAGACAGGGTCTTACTATGTAGCCCTGGCTGTCCTGGAACTCACTATGTAGACAAGGCTGACCTCGAACTCACAGAGATCTGCCTGCATCTGCCTCCCAAGTGTTGGGATTAAAAGCATGTGCCACTATGCCCAGCTGCATATTGCTCTTGTTTCACACATATATTATCTTTATCTTTCTGGAATTATCCTCAACTGTATTCTTAGCAGTTTCTTTTGCATTTACACTGTGTATCTTCTTAGTTTGTTAATAATGACATTGTAGTTCATTTTAGAAGGTATCTTCAACTATTGGACGGCCCTAGATTGTCTGTTAACAACTAATACTAAGGTTTAAAATACCAATAAGAAGGTTTACATAAATAATCCAGGTATTCTAGTAGGAGATGTCATAGTTTATGTTGTCAACTTGATACATCTGAGAAGAGGGAACTTCAGTAGAGTAATTGTCTCCATCATTTTGGCCTGTGGGCATGTCTGTGGGACATTTTCTTGATTGATAATTGATGTTGAAGGGCCCAGCCCACTGTAGGTAGCACCATCCAAGGCATGTGGGCTTGAGTTGTAGAAGAAAGGTAGCTGAGCAAGCAAGAGGAAGGACGCCACCCAGCAGATTTCCTATCTAGTTCCTGCTGTAAGCTCCTGCCTTGATGATGGACTCTAACCTGCAAGATGAAATGAACTCTTCCCTCCCCGGGTTGCTTTTGGTCATGGTGTTTATCACAGCAACAGAGAACAAGCTATGACAAAACATCCTTAATACTCCTTTTAAAGGTCCATGCTTTTGTGAGTTCGAGGCCAGCCTGGTCTCCAAAGTGAGTTCCAGGACAGGCGCAAAGCTACACAGAGGGACCCTGTCTCGAAAAACAAAACAAAAACAAAACAAAACCAAAAAAAGGTCCATGCTTTTCTTGAGAGGAATATCCAAAAGTTAACATCTGAGGATATCAGTATCAGTATGTGCGGCTTTTGTTTCTTGAGTTGGTAATTTGCATGTACAGCCACCTGCACACCTGCAACTGTGGATGGTAATGATTCAAAGGATGCTCGCTATGTGCAGGGTAGGTCAAAGGATGCTCTCCATGTGCAGAGTATGCAGAGGATGTCAAAAGATACTCACTATATGCAGAGTAGGTCAAAGGATGCTCACTATGTGCAGGTACCCACATGGCACTGTGCTGAGGCATGTGCTATGGCTGCAGGGTGAACCAAACCTGAAAGCCAGTCCTGCCTGCTGTCTGGCAGATCCTTGTCTAAACTCTGATTTTACAATTTAGTAGCTTTGTGACTTCACAGGAAGTGAGAAGAAGATGAGCATTGAAGGTAGGAAATGTGGTCCTGGGACTGTTGTAAGGGTAAAATGAAGTACTATAAGGAAAATACTTAGCAGGCTGACAACTCTCTCAGCAAAGCCAAATATGGTCAGCTCTAACAGAAGAAGCAGCTCTAACATTAGTAATAATGGCATATATATCATATAATAACATATATATATATATATATATATATATATATATATGAAGACATGGAGTGATTTAGCTGGAAAGGAAGGAATTCTTGAAGCTGCACATGTGCATTAAGGATCATGTGTGGCTATGCAGTTATTTGAAGTGGTTTGGCAGGGAGGACAAAGCTCCCTTAGCGCTGCCACTTACAATTATTACTATGGAGATGTCCTTGTAATAGCTATAAGAACTACTTTTGAGGTAGCAGAGTATTATAGAGAATGACTGATGGCATTCAGGATGTATCACCTAAATTTTTCTGGGAAGACAAGAACAAATGTCTATTTATCCCAGATAGGATACCAAATCAAACTTGGTGAACCAAAACGGGTTTATTGGGCTTACTTCCAGGGGCACAGGGAATGGAAATGGATTGCTTACAGGGCCCTGGATGATTCCAAGAAAACTGCATCACCAAGAAGTTCTTCCCGGGCATGGGTATTGACCTCCTGAAGACTGCATACAAGGAGACCACCCCCTTTCTGTTAGCCTTCCATCTCCTGTATACTCTCATCTAGCACCTTTTGAGACCATGTGCAGCAAAATTACAGATAGCCCAAGGTGGGACTCAGGAGAAAGAAAGCAGCCACAATGTCAGATAAGAGACTAAGGATCCTCCCAAACTCCTTTATTCCATCTATGAGGGAATGTCAATGGACAAGACCAGACATTGTACAGAATCTCTCATAGGTAATCATAGTTTTTCTGATAAATATAATAATGGCCATGTTGTGCTCAGAAGCGTGTGTGTGTGTGTGTGTGTGTGTGTGTGTGTGTGTGTGTGTGTGTCTGTGTGTGTGTGTGTCTGTGTGTGTGTATGAATGTTTTCCCAAAAGAGCTTACCAGTTAACATAAATTCAAATATTAGATGAAGACTTTAAAATCAGTGTCTGGTTCCTTGTGACATAAAGGATTGTTTATGGGACTGGTTGGGACATTAGGGGAGTGACAGTCTACTCATCACAGATCCTAAAATGAATTCTGATTCTCCAACCTGTTCCTTAAGCTTAAAGTCTCAAAGTAAGAACCTGTCGATACTTTCTCCTCCCTGCTTACAGAATGAGGATATCTCGAAGTTGGGGATTTAGCTCAGTGGTAGAGCGCTTGCCTAGCAAGCACAAGGCCCTGGGTTCGGTCCTCAGCTCAAAAAACAAACAAACAAAAAAGACAATGAACAAACAGAATGAGGATATCTCATCTTCTGTCCAGACCATTTAGCTTCTGTCCTTTCCTTAGTATCTGTAATCTAATAAAAATAAAATGTACTCCAATGGTGGAGTATGATACAGATATGTAAGTCAAATAATCCTTTTCCTCACCAAGTTGTTGTTGGTCATGGTGTTTCCACATCAATAGTAACCCTAACTAAGACAGAAGTCCATGAGGATGCTTTGAGAAACAGATTTCATTTCAAAAGCAAAAAGGAAAATGGGCAGAGAGGACCCACCAAGTTCACTTGGTTGTTCTAAGCAGTAGACACATGATGGGCATATAGGCACAGCATGCATGGTGGGCATTCGGCCCGCCTCACCCAGCTTGTAAAGTTTTATTTTGCAAAGAGAGAGATATCTAAACAAAGCATGGGAAAATGTTAACATAAGTCAAACCTGGGTGATGATACAAACCTATGTATTATTCTATACTTATTTATATTTGAAGAACTTTGTTATGGAAAACATTTTAACTTAAACTTTAAAATCTGACTCATGCACAGCATCTAGTACAAAAAAAAAGACTTCATGCTGATTTGCTTAAAGAAATTCAATTTCAGGTTGAGATCATTATAAGCAGATTGTTTTGTTTTCAAATAGCATATTTATTTTTAAACAATACATGTAAACATAAAATTATACATATTAATAGGCTCCTTGTGATATTTTGGTGCAAGTGCATATTGCAAAATGACTAATGCAAATTAAATATGTTTATCTCCTTAAATATTTGTCATTTATCTATGGTAAAATCTTTCAGCACCATTTCTCCTAGCTTCTTGAAATTTACAGTACATTATTGTTCCTCATAGTCACCCTATTGTACAATAGCACACCAGAATCTCTTGATTCTATCTATGTATAAACAGGTTTATTACCTACATGAAAATCCATCAAAAAATCGAAGACATTTATAACCGAAAGAAACAGATCAGTTTTTGACCATATGAGTCCCCTTCATGTGTTAGGCATCTATCATCTCTGGCTTCTGTCTATTAAATTCAGTGAAAGTGTCACCCAGTCATTCTGTGACTATTCTCCCAAGTGCCCTCAGAAGTGGGAAGTTCTATTTCTTTTGAGGATCACACCCTAAATATACCCCCACTGTTGGGGAATATTATTTTAAGATGTATTACTTTTGTTTATGTTGCATTTGTGTAACTCTGTGAAGCCTGTCTAAAACATCTGATGGTCTCATAAAGATCTGAATGGCTAATAGCAAGGCAGGAGAAAGGATAGGTGGGGCTGGCAGGCAGAGAGAATATATAGAAGGAGAAATCTGGGGAAAGAAAAGAGATGGAGGAATGAGGAGAAGAACTAGTCAGAGAAGGGGGAGGACTTCGGGGGCCAGCCTCCCAGCTATACAGCCAGCCACAGAGTAAGAGTAAGATTTACAGAAGTAAGAGAATGTGAAAAGCCTAGAGGCAAAAGACAGATGGGATAAATTAAGGAAAGATGGCAAGAAATAAGCCAAGCTAAGGCTCGACATTCATAAATAAGAATAAGCCTCCATATGTGATTTATTTGGGAGCTGGGTGGTGGGCCCCCAAAAGAGCCAAAAAAAAAAAAAAACCCAACAACACTCCATCCCAGGAAGCAGAGGCAGAGGGGCGGGGTTAAGTTCCACAATGCCTCTGAAGAGCCCATACCTATGACAAAGGAACTCATTCAGCTCCACCTGCAGAGCTGCCAGAGGCTGAATCCTTGTCCTGACATGGACTACCTCCCTCCATGAACAGTGCTACCTCACCACACCAAGGCTCCCTTCCACTGTCTATATAATGAGAGTGGTAGCTGCTGATACAAAAAGGAACTGACAATGTATGTTTATTTTCACTCATCTTATTTCTGGAAGGATTTTTGAACTGACTTAAAAAGGACAGTTGGAAAACAGGACACTGAGAATCTAAAAGGGTGATGTTTGCTATCTAAAGAGACACCCAGGAGCGATGTGTGTAAGAGATGGCTCCTGGGTGTCTCTGCTTTACGTCAAAGGCCCTCAGGCAAGGGAACCAAAAGAGCCAGTGATTGGAAGCTGCTGTGTACACAAAGCACAGAAAAAAAATCACCAAGCAGAAATCTAGGCGGGATATTTCTGTAAAACCCAGTTGGTAGGACTCCCTGTTGAGTCTAGGACCTTCCCATTGGGATCCTATTTAACTCTGTCGGCAGTTCTTTGAGGAGGGCACTCTTAATACCATTTTAGAGAGCCAGATTTTGTGATTTCAACCCTGCTCTGTTACATATTACCGGGGGCGGGATTTTTCTGTCTGTATGTATATATGTATGCATGTATGTAGGTAGGTGTGTGCACATGCACAAATATACACATGTGTGGAGGCCAGAGGTCGACATAAGATATCTTCCTCAACTACTGTTCTCCACCTTGTTTTTGGACATAGAGTCTCTCACTGAACCTAGAGCCCATCAATTTGGTTAGGTTGGCAGGCCAAGGAGCTTTAGGGGTCCACCTTCACTTAGGATTACAGTGTAAGGTGAGGAAGCTGTGGCTTGTTCTGCTTCTCTGATCTTCCAGCATTCACCCCAGTACCTGGCTCCAGGTTTGTTTTTATTAATAAGAACTTTTAAGATTCCTGCTACATCTGGCGCCCAACATTCGTGGGTACGAATTCATGAAAAAGCTACTTGCCTGTGGCCTTGTGGGCCCCAGCTCAGACCCAAGCTACCCTCAGCCAGTTGTGGTGGCACACACCGGTAGGATTTGCTGAAGGAGGCAGAGGCAGGAGGATCCTGAGTTTGAGGCCGGCCTAGGAGGCTTGCTAAGGAGCAGCTTCAGCCTGGGCCAAGCCACAAATGGTGGCGGTGGAACCATTGAGGCAGCGGCTGCTGCTTTGAGTTGCTGGCTGCTTCTAATCATGTTGGTGACTGCGGTGATGCTGCTACCTGGGACGAAGGGCTTACTGCTGCTTTTTCAGAGAAGAATTGCCTGGACCATTGTGTTACAAGAAAGCATCGGCAAAGGTCAGTTTGGAAAAGTTTGGCAAGACAAATGGTGGGGAGAAATTGCTGTGAAGACATTCTCTTCTAGGGAAGAACATTCATGGTTCTGAGAGACAGACATTTATCAGACTATGATTGCTCCAAACCACAGAGAAGGCACACACACAAAAAAAATTCTAAAGGGAACCATGACCACGCCTAACAGCAACTTTGAAATCTTCAAAAGGATGATGGGACCCCACAAAGATGATTCCACATGGACTATGGTAAAGCCATCAAGCTGATTAACACTACGGAAAGATCTGCTTTGGACTTGGACTACAAATTACTCAGGACAATCTTGAGATGGCTAGCTAAGATGATCCAGATTCATAGACTACTCGAACAAGGACTGGAGACAATCCCTGAACTTTCCCATAATGCAGAGACTGGACAAATGATACAACTAACTCTCTCAGGACTTGACAATTAACCCAAAATTTTTTTTTCAGGATTCCCTAAAGATGCCTTCACCCCCAGAAAGCAGGAAGTAATTTTAAGAAAACTATGCCCATATTCCCAAGAGGTGGGGTGGGTATTTTTTTGGTCATTCAATGGCTTATGGATAATTGCATTTGTTTATGATGGTTGGTTACAAGTTGTTAATTGTTAATGGTCAGGAAAAAAGCTGGACAAGGAGATTAGATTCAGAGTTTTTGTTTAAAAAACAAAAAAGAGAATATAGATTTGAGGTAGATCATTGAATCTACTCTGAGAAAAAAGATAAAGAAATAATAGGATAAATGGGTAGATCATTGAATCTACTCTAAAAAGAAAAAGGGGAAGATATAAAAAAAATGACAAAAGGTAGACTACTGAATCTATTATGAAAAGAAAAAAGAGAGAATATGGATATGATAAGATAAAAAGGGAGATTATTGAATCCACTTCTAAAAAGGAACTACTTGTTTTAAATAGAATAAGTAATGAAATTTTTGTCTGAGTTTATCAAATGTTACTGGACTGGGCATTGTTAATATATATAATGAAGTTTTTGTCTGAATCTGTCAAATGTTAGTGGACTAGACATTGTTAATGTAATTCTTGACTGTATATATTGTATATACTTATTGGATAGTTTTTCTTGTATTAGTTATAAGCTTTTTAAAATTTTAGACAAAAAAGGAGAAATATGGTGATATTGTGTTCCCCCAAAATATTGTGCACCCTAATAAACTTATCTGGGGTCAGAGAACAGAACAGCCACTAAATATAGAGGCCAGAAAATAGAGGTACACACGCCTTTAATCCTAGCATTCCAGAGGCAGAGATTCGCCTGGATCTCTGTGAATTCAAGGCCACACTGGAAATAGTCAGGCATGGTGACTCACTCCTTTAATCCCAGGAACTGATGGCAGAAAGCAGAAAGGTATTTAAGGCGTGAGGATGAGGAACTAGGGCTGGTTAAGCTTGAGGCTTTGGAGCAGCAGTTCAGCTGAGACCCATTCGGATGAGGACAGAGAGTCTTCCAGTCTGAGAAAACAGGATCAGCTGAGGAATTGGCGAGGTGAGGAAGCTGTGGCTTGTTCTGCTTCTCTGATCTCCCAGCATTCACCCCAGTACCTGGCTCCAGGTTTGTTTTTATTAATAAAAACTTTTAAGATTTGTGCTACAGTAAGGATTACAGCTGCACACCCCATGTCCCACTTTTACATGGATGTTGGGAATCCAAACTCTGTTCTCAATGATTGCACAAACACTTGACCAACTGAGTCTTTTTCCCAGCACACCTATTACAGTTTTGACCTTAGCAAATCATATACTCACTCTCAGAATCCACTTCTCATCTTCAATAAGAGCAATCATCTGCCTGCTTTACAGGGATGTTTCTAGGACTAAGAGAGTCCACAAACATACAGCATGCAAATAATGTCTGCTACATTGTGAAACCTGTAAACGCCAGGATGAATATCATTTTGTAGATGTGTAAACTGTCACAGGGAGATTGAGAAAAATCTTAGCAGTACAGAATCTTAGGCTGGCTTGAGTTCTAATAAGGATTTAGGGGAGGACTGTGGAGGAAGTATGTATTTGGGAAGCTCTGGAACTGGTTTCGTCATAGCCACACCTTGGAGCAATAAGCTCTCAATTCCCTATATCACTGATTAGGGTGAATAAATGAAAAATATCTCACACGTCCAATCATGACTGCATTAAACACATTCAAAATATCCTTTATCCTATTGTTAACTTGATCTTGTTGCCTTGAATTCCATGCATTATTTAGCCTCTTCTGGTTACAAAGGTTTCTTTTTAAAAATTAGTTATACTGGGAATATTCCATATTGTCTGTGCCATAGAATAGAACACACTTCATTGCTGTTTAGTTCTCAGCAATGTATTTTTATGTGTGTGTATTTTGTCTCTCTCTTTTCTTTTTCTTTCTTTCTTTCTTCCTTTCTTTTTTTTTTGGGGGGGGGTTTGGTTTGGCTTGGTTTTGGTTTTTGAAGAAAGGGTTTCTCTGTGTATAGCCCTGGCTGTCTTGGAGCTCACTTTGTAGACCAGGCTGACCTCAAACTCACAGGGATCTGCCTGCCTCTGATTCCTGGGTACTGGGATTACAGGCATGTGCCACCACCACCCAGCTTCTGCAATGTATTTTAAGTCCATCAGTTAGGTAAGTTTGTGATGCAGTCAATATGCATACATCAACCCAGTTTTGCATTGTGGAATAAACAAGTTCACCAACACTATCTATAGATCATATGAGAAAGAATTGGCATTCCTTTGATGGACAGGAGGAACCCCTGTTGCTTCTGTAGGATGCTATTCAGTCACGTAAAAACAAAGCACATTATTTGTTATGAGTTAGAATAGTCTCTAATTATGCTCAGTTTGATATCAATGGCATAAAAGCAATCATGGTGCAATCAAGCAAAACAGCACGGCTTGCAGTTTCCACTTATTCTCGCTAAATTACCATGCTGGCAGAGGCTGAGAATTTCCTAGTACTACCAGAAGGCCAGCCAACACTCCGTCTATCTGGTCCCCTTCTGTGTGTCTGAGAAGCTGCTGTTTGTTCCTGGGGAGCCTGCTTAATTTGCTGTTGCTTTTAGTATCTCCTCTCCCAGAAATCTCCTGAAGGTTGACCTTTATCTTCCCAGGGAGAAATCCAGAGCCAAATGTGGACTCGGGAAGCCTGGTTCTTTAAGGATGTGCTTTCAGCAGAGAGCCGCCCACATGGAAAGTCCCTAGACTCGATTCAAGTTTTGCCATTTCTTTCATATCTCTCAATTTCCAGACTGACTAGTAAATGACACCATTGTGGAAACTCGTTGGAATAAAGTGCTCAGTTTTTTCGCTCCAGTCAAGTCTATGCCGTAAAAAACCTGCACGCATCTGAAAGAAATCGGTTCTCTGAAAAAAAATCTTTCTAAAGTAGATAATGGGCTTTAAGGATTTCATAAATATGCTAATAAAATAATAGTTCAGCCCTACACAAAGAACCATAAGCAACTGAGGGAGCAAGGGAGGTGGTCTTCTCTGGGGAAGAGTGGCCAGTGCCAAATGCTCAGCCCTGAAAACATACCTACGTGTAACATTATACAGATTGAACAGGTTGTGTTTAAGAGAGGGAGAGAGAGTCATAAATGCAGCTCAACAAAAATGGAGCCACCACACGTAGTCTAAAGCCAAACTCAAAAGAATCTCGAGGCAGACATGGGCACTGCATTATGGGAAATGCCCCCTCCCCCCCTTTTTTGGTATCTATGTGACTGATGCTTTATTGTTTTTCCTTTGACGTTTATTAGCATATTGCATGAGTAAATTTCCAAAGCCTAACTCTCCTTGCAGTGCTGAAACAGACCTTATAATCTTAGCACACCATTCCCGCCTTCTGCTTCTGAGTCAGTTTACTTCCTATTCCACCTGGATTTTCAATCTCCATGTATTTGAAGTTGCCTGTTGCCTGCTTCGTTATTTCCACCAGATTTTAACCTTAGGTTTATACTAACCTTGTGTGAACACATGGAAAGATTTCCAATCTTGTCTCTCCTCAATTCCGGGATAAATATCAGAACATTGCCCATTCTCCAGATGTTTAATAGAAATAGCCAGCAGCACATACGGACATGGATTGGTGTGTCTCAATATTCCCTCCTCAGATTAATGGTTACTCCTTTTTTTTCTGAGGAGTTTGGTGTTAGAGGAGGCCTGCTGCTTTTCTTCACTTAGCAGCTACGTTTTTCTTTTTAAAATAATGAACATACGTATGTGTCTAAAATATTTGGAAGTTGAAATATTTTCTAATATACATCTAGTTTCGGGTCGCACTTACTTAATTTTGCCAGAACTTGATGATCCATTTTAACATATTTTAATTCACATTTTTTAATTTTTGGGGAATTTTTGCACAGTATATTTTCATTGTTTCCACCCCTTTCAACATGGATGAGCAGGTGTCTCTCTCTAGTATGATATGGAGCTTTTGGGAATACGTTCGAGAATGGTACAACTGGATCATGTTGGTAGGAAAGGGTGGATCTAGAAAGAGTTGAGACAGTAAAAATGATCAAAACATATACTAAACTCTCTTAAAACTAATAACAATCATTTAAAAAATACATTTATATATATAGCTACATAAATATATATCCAATAAAGAAGAAAAATTCTTTCTTATGAGCTGAGTCTCTCAGGCAAAGCCTGTGTTTGTGATTCATGCCAGGAGACTGCTGGACAGAGGGTGTGGTACTGAGACTTGCTGGGAAGGAGGTGGTGGGCATGGGCCCCTGGAGCAGGACAATGGCACCCAGGTACCTTCCCTGAGTCTGCCAGCGCTCTTCCCTACGACTGTGCATCCTCACTTCAGGTTTCCTTCTCTTCTCACATCACTGCGTTCTCCAGCCCTCACATTACAACTTCACAGCTCTGGATCGATGGATGCAGTCAAGAAAAGCTATTCATGTAAATCCTGATAGGTAAACTGATTGTTTCAGTGTCTTCTCTCTCTGTAGCAAGTACTTTCTCTTTGGTAAGCAGCTAACTTTCAGTCTGGTCCATCATTATTTAACACAGGGGCCGTTTCCCTTTGGTCCTATTCTCTAACCTGTCTTCCACACAGTAGCCCAAGGGCTCGTTTTAGATAATCTGTTCATGTTATTCTCTCTTGTGTTATTGTTAAATACTCTCCAAAGGGTGTGTAGAAATGCAGTTTCTTAAGAGTCCTGTAGACAAATCTTCATGACTCCACCTTAGCCTTTCTCTCCTACCTTGACACCCTCCTAAGTCTTTACAAATGTCCATATTTCTTCCTTTAGTCATTTTAAGAATTTCCAGTTACCCTTCTTAATTTAGCACAAGTGTTAGCTCTTGAGAGCCTGCCGTGCTTCCTGGCCCTTTGTGGCCATCTCTCATGGACGTTCTATTTCTTTGTACCCTCACTCTTATCCCTCTGCATTGCAATGATGTTTCCTTAACCCTTGTTGTCTATCCCTTCAGAGCAGGGACTGTGGCGTTTGTGGCCCTCATCATCCATTAACATGATGTCTGGCACATAGTGTACACTCCACTGAAGTATTCAGAATAAATTAACCCCTGGCCCTACTCTGAACATACAAGTGTTCCTAGGACAGGTAAAGTGGGAGCCAGAGAGAGGGAAGGTTTCTCAAGATTAAATTTTTTTGCAAGAGGAGAAAAACCAAGAAAAAACAAGATACCTTTGCCATAAACAGGAAGGAGACATTCCAAATATGTATGCTCTATTTCTCATGTGTAAGAAACATGCAGAAGCCAAGAAAACAGAGCAGATATATATTTCATAATCACAAAACTCAGAAAACGTACAGTATGACTTTAACCATCCATTTTGATCACTAACCTAAGGTCAAATGATTGAATTAGCAATTCTGTAGAATTTGTCTACCCAGACCAAGAATTTAAAGTGTTTTCATGATTCTCTACCTTTTGAGGATTTTGGTTGTTTGTTTGTTTGTCTGGGTATCTCTCTCTGTGTCTCTCTGTCTCTCTGTCTCTCTGTCTGTCTCCCTCCCTCCCTCCCTCCCTCCCTCCCTCCCTCCCTCCCTCTCCTTCTCCCTAGAAGCAATAGGCTTACCTGGAGAAAAGGACCTGTATTCGCATGCCATCCTCCAGCCTAGTGGCCTCTTCCAGGGAGACATGACCCCCCTGGTCTTTGGTATTGATACTACTCTATGTTGAATCTGAAGAAGCTATATCTCATCATGTCTCTTCCTTCTGGGTCCATGTGCCTAAACTCTCTATAAAATTATCAGTGCTTTGCCAACAGAAAGTAGCTCTTTGCTTCTAGATAGCCATTAGCCTCCTCCCATAGAAAACGTGGAAACAGGAGCCTTTCCCAAAGCAGTCTTGAGTTCTCAGGAACCTTGGAGTGTAGAGGCATTGGAAGCTAGCTTAGTCTGGCTCTCCGCCTACAGCTACTGCTACTGTATTTCCTTCAAGTAGCTGCCTGGCATTAGCACAGAGCAGTTTACAAGACTTTCACCTCTAGAACTTTAATAAGGAAGAAGGAAAAATAACTTCCCAGCTCATGGGTCCTCAAATCTACCAGAGTCTCTGTTATTCCTTCTACTCCAATCTAAAATGGAATATGTGGGAGGCCCCTTATCAGCAAGCTTCCCTAACGAGCCTATGTCTTAATTATCTGCCCAAGCTCTCTATAACTCTTCCTTCAATTCAAAAACTGTCTTAACTTTTCTCTCTGTCTTGGGAAGTCAAGAACACTTCCCCTCTCTACTGCTCATGTTATAAATTCTGGGCTCTGGATTTGTTTCATATCTTATACCAGAAACCTTTTGCCCTCTCGAAGTCACTTACCTCCCATCAGGTTTCCTATAAGCGCCTTCACTTCCTGCTGGTTCTTTTATATTTCTCTTCCCTAGTCAAAAAGCTTTAGCCTTGGCCATTAGTGATGCTGGGTGGTCAACAGAGTAAGCATGAAATTCCATTTCTCTCACATTCTAACTCCAATTTTAAAAACTCTTACAATTTCTTCTAAGCATCAATTTCCTCACTAATAAAAGTGAGGAATTTCACCTTGTTCATAGGTTTATTGTGAGCATTTATGTGCTTTATATATTGAAATCCCTTGAAACTAATGCCAATATCAAATTGCCTATCCGTTTGCTGGAAATGGACCCCTTTACTATAACATTCTTCACGCCCTTGGTGAATGGTTTAGAAAAGTATAAACATTGCTAGAAAACCATATTTCTGTATTATTTGTAACTATGGTATAGAGTGAAGATGGGAAGGTACAAAAGAATTACACGCCATATGATAAATTCAACAAAACGTTTGTTTTTTTTTTTCATATTGTTGTTCGTGTCTCTTATAAAATAAGGCATTGTAGAGGCTGGAGAAATGGCACAGCGATTAAGGGCCCCGGCTACTCTTGCCAAGCACCCCAGTTCCATCTCCTGCAGGCATGTGATGGCCTGCAACCAGGCCCGTTCCAGAGGTTCCCATGCCCTCTCCTGGCCTCCTTGGGCACTGTGTGCACATGATGCAGAGATATAGATGCAGGCAAAATATTTTAAAAGACATTTTAAATGTGGTGTATAGAATATTGCACCAAAGTTCTTTTGCATAAAATAATGCGGAAACTCAAAGCTACATTGACTAGGGCTAGTAATAAGCTGTTTCTTTATATAATTGGGTAGAAAGTTGGACAAAGCTTAAATTTGTTTGTCATGTATTATGAAATAAAAACTCGATATACTTTAAAGTTATCTTAGTAAATAAACTGATTCAGAAAAATCAATCCATGGAAAATATGGTTTAGGATTATGAAAAAATAATGCGACAGAGTGGCATTTAATCTGCTCAGAATGATGTTTGGATATAAAAATCTTGTTTTGTAAATGTTTTACTATAAGAATATTAGCTTTAAAAATAACTCAGGCATTAATGTCAGAAATAAATCAGAACCAAATAGATGAATGAAACCACAAAATTTGAAGGCAAGCAAGATACTGCATAAAAACCCTGTTGAACCAGAGCAACTGACATGTAAAAATGAGAAGCAGAAGCCATCAACACAAAACCAATTAAATATTCTACACTAATAATCAGTCTTTGCAAACAGTAAGATCATTACCATGATACTTCCAATATTTAAAAAGGTAATAAACATGCAAAAATCATCATTTTAAATTTTATCTCAACTTGCTATTATCTCCATGTGCTGTTGTCTCTGTATGGAAGAAATGTCATGTAATGCTGCTTATCCTGTCTGTCTTCTAACCTGTTCAGTGATGTCACACTGGTAGCTTAACATCATCACCAGAGAAATTGCCAGCATTGTACATTCATCAGGGCTTTCCCTTTGTTTGGGGATCTGTGGTTAAACATTTACCAGCACAGTTTGGCAAAACTCTTCCTGAAGGAGAATATGTGAGAAGGGTCTCCATTCTCTCTGATAAAGAACCAACATACTAAATCTTTTGGAAGTCACAGGATGTGACAGGTTGTGGTGCCACAGGATGTGACAGTGTGGTGGCTGGCTTTAACCATCAACTTCTTACAATGCGGAATCACCTGGGAAAAGAATCTCAATGAGGAATTGTCTACTTTGTGTTGGCCTGTGGGTGTGTTATGTTAGGTTAATGGATGTGGAAAGACCAAGCCCACTGTGGGTGGCACCGTTTCTTAGGTAGGGTGTCCTGAACTGTGTAAGAGTGGAGAGAAACCATCGTAAACAAGCAAGTAAGCAAGTAGCCATGTGTGTCTTTATTTCTCTTTCTCTTGACTATGGATGTCTTGCAATTAGCTGAAGTTCTGTTTGACTTTCACATAATGATGAACTGTAGACTGGAACTGTGAGCTGAAATAAACTCTTTCTCCCCTACATTGCTTTTTGTCAGGGTATTTCATGATAGCCACAGAACTAAAACTAGAACAATGGTCGAGCGCATGGCAGCAGTATGTGTCTGCTCTTCCACGACTCCTTGAGGCCAACGCTGCATTCTTATCTTCACAGAAGTTCTGTTCCGATTGACAAGGACCAGTTTTGTTTCACACGCTTCCTGCGCTATTGTTTGTTTGTTTCTCTTTGTGTTTTTACTCAGACAGTGTACTATCATCACAACACAGGAAGCAGAAGGGCAGATAAAAAAATGTCCTTCATCTTAGGGCACTTCATCTTCTGAGAAAGGACAGAGGAAGGACAGGAAGTGAATACTTTCACCAGCAATGGTTGAGGAGAGAGTCTATAATTACTAATTCCTTGTTTATTCTAATTTTATATGTATTAATTAGGTTCTTTCGTGCGGCATGAACAGGGGAGGGACTGTGCTGCTCCAATAGGAATTTGCTTACAATGAATTATAAACACAGTGCACATGTGTTTTATCAGACGCTCAGCTGTATAAAGATGTTTCTGTGTTTCTGGAGAATTGAGTTTCCTCTTGCAGACCTTAGACAAACTCCAAAACTGAAGCACCCTTGAGTGTGAAGAGATAAGACACACAGGGTGACAGATCAGGGTTCTAATTCTTTACTCTGGGTATCACTCAAGTGATAAACAACTCTAGTGATACATCAAAAGTGGAGCTTATGTCTTTAGTCCTATGTATTTAGCTGAGAAATCAGAATTTCTTCTTTAATAAACATGTACAATTTTGTACTAATGAAAATTCATCAAATATCAAACTTTTTTAAATGTGAAAAGGAAGCACTACACTTGATATTTGACCACATAGTACAGATTACAGAACGGAACCTAAATGGATCTTAGAACTCACACCATTTGCTATTTTATGCTCACTAAGTAGCAAGATGACTTTATTAGTAAAAACAAACCTGTTATTTAAAATATGGATCCACTCACATATAATGGTGAAAAGTAAAAATGCTCATTTTAAAATTAAAAGGAAGAAAGGGGCACCCTTCTTTACTACTCCTAGTCAGTACTGTGCTAAATGTCCCGGCCTGTATAAAAATATTTTAAATAATTAAGTGATCAATCAATCACTGCATACATATTAGAAAAGTAAGAACCAAACTGTCTTTAGTTACAGATGATATGACCCTTGGGGATATACAAGAGTTAGTGGAACTAGCTTATTCGTCTCACAAAGATCATAGAATATCAATTAGTATCTATTAAGTAATTGTATTTCTGTCTCCTAGTAAATTAAAATTGGAATTTAAAATTTAAATCTAATGCCTCTTAAAATAGAAAACATCATTGAATATTTAGAAACAGATTTGATTAAATTTAACTGTAGAGCCAATATAAATTAAATTCAAAATTCAAACAAGATTTTCTTACAAAGATTAACAGACTGACTCTATAATTATTTTAAAATGTAAGTCAGAAAATAGACAAAATATTTTTGAAAATTCGAGTTAGAGACTGAAGAGTACTTGACTTCAAACTTACAATAAATCTGTAGTAATAAAGACAGAGTAAAATTATTGTAAGTACAAACATTTAGACCAACACAACAACCTAGGGAACTCACAAAAAGACTCATGCATACACAGTCAACTGACTTTAATAAATGAGGGGAAGGATGGTCTTCTAATGCATGGTGCAGAACAGCTGGCTAGTGAATGGTGCTGGAACAGCTGGCTAGAGAATGGTGCAGGAACAGCTGGCTAGTGCATGGTGTAGGAACAGCTGGCTAGTGCATGGTGCAGCAACAGCTGGGTAGAGAATGGTGCAGG
>CABHPR010129262.1:0-14005 GCA_902168415.1 Peromyscus melanophrys
ACAATGACCTTATGGACATTCAACTATAACAAAGCCCATGATTAAAATCATCAAATTGGTCCCACTCCACCTCCTGTCTGTTCTCTGCTTCCTGGCTGTGGATGAAATGTGCCCAGCTCCTGCCTCCAGACCTCCCAGGCCACATCAGTCTGCAACCTGCTGAACTGTAAACCAAAAGAAACTGTGGCTCCCTGAAATTGCTTCTTCTAGGTATTTGGTTCCAGTAGCAGGAAAAGTAGCTGATGCATATTACTATGACATCTCATTACATAGTGGTGTTACGCTCAGTGCAAATGTCTATGAATAAGTACATGCCAATCAGAGTGCTATAGGGAGCGTCAGAGAAGAAGCAGTGTTACATAAGGAATTGGAGAGCTTATATAGAAGACGATGTCTCAGCAAAGACCTGGTGGGCCCATGAGCCCTATGGATCTGTGTGAGAGGGTGCTCCATGCAAAGGGCACACAGAGCAGTGCAAAAGCCCTTAGGCAGGAGGACATGGTGTAATTGAGGAGAAGAGCTGCCAGGAGACTTCTCGGCAGAGCAAAGTGAATGAGGTGGGGGACCTAAAGGGATAAAGTCGGGGTCATAAATTGGGGTGAGAACGCTGAGGGCTTTGTGGGCTAGCCTAGGGTCTTTGAGCCACAGGGCGTCAGCACTTGTCTTTGTGGATGCAGCCATGTGCCTGGCGAACGTTTTCTGCCCTTAATGTTTTGTTTAAATTGGTGTTTATGTCATTATCACTATCAAGTATTATTTTCCACATTGCTGAGCAGTGCATTATGATAATGTTTGTTTAATCTCTTGTAAACACTTTGTTAATAATTGCCTCATTTTCTTCACCTGATTAATTTTCTGTGTTCGTATTTATAGTTCTTTCCGAGCTCTCTGACACAGTTGGAAAACCCCTCTCTATCATTTTCCATGCAGGCTCTCTATTGGTCCCCCACCACCGGAGTCTTTTCCATTCTGGAACCTTCCACGCTCCGGCTCTAACTCTCCTGCTTTCACTCTGCCTCCGCAGAGCTGTCATCCTGAGAATTCGCTTCCGTTTTCCTGGACTCTGTGCTTCGGTCTCGCTTTACCTTTGTTTGGGTGGGGCAGCTCCTGTTCCCATCTTCTAAGAAATGATGAGTGAATGCCCAGTTGTACACTTGGCCTGCTGAATGCCTTTATTCCACTCTCAAACTTTGTTTGTGACTTAATGGATCTGAAATTCCAGGACAGATGTCACTTTTCCTTAGAATTTTGAAGACACCGTACTGATGTTTCCTAACTCCTAATCTTGCCATGAGAAAAGTTGATGCTTCTGATTTCCTTCCATGAGAAATTGCTGCTTTACGTCAGTGTTAGGATCTCCCTGTCCTGGCTCTGGGCCTTGGTGTGGATGTAATGGACACGGAGTTGCTGGATAAAGTGGAGGATGCTCATTAAATCTAAACTTCAGATAAACTGTGAGTAACATCTGCAGTATTTAGGACACGATTATCCTAAAAGACATCGATCTGTTCTCTTGAAACTCACGTTTTGCTGAATGTTCTTTTGGTTTTTGTTTGTTTTGCTAAATCTGGCAATCTTGTAAGTTTTTTTTTTTTTTCAAACTTGAGACTGTGCCTTTTGGGTTGGTGAAATTTTTATATATTTGTCTTTTCTCTCTAAAACAATGGTGCTCAACTTTCCTAATGCCACGGCCCTTTAATAGAGTTCCTCATGTTGTGGTGACCCCCAACCATAAAATTATTTTCGTTGCTACTCTTCATAACTGTAATTTTGCTACTGTTATGAATCAGAATGTAAATATCTGATATGCAGATGGTCTTAGGGGACCCCTATGAAAGGGTCATTTGACTTTCCCAATGGGATGGTGACCCACAGGTTGAGAACCACTACTCTAAAAGGGAATGAAAATATTAGTTGAAGTTTTAAAAGACCAACTAACACAAAGCTTCATAACCATCAATAACCACCCCCAGCTCTCATCTTCCCCACCAATTATACTCTTAGAAACACACCCCTCCTTTACTTTAGCTGTTTTGTCTAGACCTGCTGCTGTACTCTCTGGAATACACTTGTATTGCTTTCGAATTTTTTGTCTCCTAAGTCTTAGAAAAATTCACTTCCTACTATGAAGACACCACCCACCATTGCTTTCCACAATACACACAAGCACCCCCGTGTATACCTTTTCCACCCACTGTAGAAGAAATGTCACACTTTGTATTCTTTCTGCACTCAGTTCTTTATTGTGACGTGTAAATAGTGTTCCCTGTGGAGCCACCTCTAGAGGGCTGGGGTATAATTATATTTCGTTTCTCACGTGACTTCTTTTCTCTGGAACTACTAAGCATCTTCTTCCCTATGTTCTTCATATTTCTATATACTTGTCATTAGTTGGCTTTCAAGAGGAGAGTGGGGTTCAGTAAACTTCATGCCAGCCATGTGTGCAGACATACTAGGCGGAACCTCACTTTCGTCTTGACTTCCCTGGGTCATACCTTCCTGTTGAAGGTGGTCTCTGCCTCTGGGAAGACTCCTGCTCTGAGGCCCTTTCAAAGCTTTCCCTCACCTCTCTGAGGCTAGGATAATCTCTGCTTGGATGAGTAGTGTTAAAAGTGGGAAATCACCTCCCTTATTTTCTAGTTTGTTTTTGAATGGTTCTTGTTTCAAAGCAACCTTTTCTTTTGTCACAGATAAAATATCTTCTGTTATTTATTGGAGGATTTTTTAAAGTAAAAAATATGTGTATAAGTGTGTGTGTGTGTGTGTGTGTGTGTGTGTGTGTGAGAGAGAGAGAGAGAGAGAGAGAGAGAGAGAGAGAGAGAGAGAGAGAGAGAGAGAGAGAACACAGATGTGTGCTGTAAGGTCAGAGGATAACTTAACTATACCAGTTCTTTGCTTGCTTCCACCATGGAATCAGGGATCAGACTCAGGTTTTCAGTCTTGTATAGTGTGTGCTTCTTAATCTGTCATTTTTTTTTTTTAGTTCAAGGTCAAATTGTTTTATTTTTTATTATTATTTTTAATTTATTATTATCACTATTATTGTTTTTGTTTTTCGAGACAGGGTTTCTCTGTGTAGCTTTGTGCCTTTCCTGGATCTCGCTCTGTAGAGCAGGCTGGCCTGGAACTCACAAAGATCTGCCTGCCTCTGCCTCCCGAGTGCTGGGATTAAAGGCGTGCGCTACCACCTCCCGGCTAAGACAAATGGTTTTAAATCTTGGTCAGGGATTGATGTAGAAATTATACTGGATCTGCCGACATGTGAGGGGTGTGAGGGAAGCATGGGACTGAGTTTGTGATGTGGGACTTAGTTTTCATCCAGGCACTTGAGGAGACACCTGGCTAGGGAGTGCTTAGCTGCCTCACAGGCTTGCCTAAGGTATAAGGAAATGGCTTCAGCTGCCTGCCCTCACCTATAATGGGGCAGTTCTGTAGTGGAAGGGCATGATGGTGCAAACTAGAGAGTAGAGATCGGATCGTGGGTCGCTATGAGTACTGGAGGAGATGAAGGAAGAAACCCGATTATAATTCGCATGATGGCATCTCCCACGTTTATGTCCTCGTGTCCTTCTCTGAACTTCCCTTCTTCTCCTTCCTCCCTTGCAGGGTCGTACTGCATGTGGACCACTCGGGGAAACCTATGCACACCTCACCGAGAGCGGCTGGACAAAGAACACCTGACCTTCAAGTTCTCTGAAGGATGAGACTCCCCTCCCTGCTGCATGACTCAGCAGGACAGCCCTTGGTGCCTTCCAGGAGCAGTGACTGGGACAGAAATGGTTGAGACAGGGGAGTTCCTTGTAGTTAAAGATGGGATTCTGGATGCTGGGGGTGGGGCCATAGGAGGAGAGTGAGAGCTGATGGTATGATCAAAAGAGAAAGGGTGTTGGAATGATATGGGAGCATACGAATCCAGGACTGTGCTGTGGAGGCACCCAGGCACGAGCTGGCTGTGGAAGAGGAACTAATAAATAAATGGCAGTCTCAGAGGCCACGCTTTATGGCTTTATCTTGTGTAACAATCCCAACAGCTCAGCTCAGCACTCACGTCACATGGCTTTGACAAAGGCAGGCAGATATGGAGATGCCAGAGCACTTGGCCAGCTTCCAACGTCTATCACCCATGGTGGCCACCCGTGGGTCACCACAGAAAGCACTCCATCAGCTTCTGCAGACTGCCTCAGACAGGGGATATTCCCCAAGGACACAAGAGATAGACCATTGTCTAGCATGATCTGCCTCTTGGGTCTAAGCACAGGGCATATGTCAAGGTCAGAACTGTCTTTCAAGTGGCTTCCCAGGGCCTCCTGATACCATATGCAGGTCCCTCAGGGTAGTGAGAGTGGTCTCTATTTTTCTTATTTGAAACAGGTTTTCTCATGTAGCCCAGGCTGCCCTCCAACTCACTATATTGACAAAGATGATCTTGAAATTTTGATTTTCCTATCTCAGCCCCTTTAATGCTGAGATTACAGTGTATGTGTACCACCATGCCCAGCTCATCTAGTGGTTCTCGATGCTGTCCTTGGAGCCCATAGCTAACTGCTTGTCCTTGTGAGAACAGCAGTGATGTTACTCTGGAAATCCCCAATAATCACTTCTAGACTCTTCTCCGGGGTCTCTGGAGAGGGACACCCCCACCGGTAGACACCCACCCAAGTATTTGTTCCTTTTGGTCTACAGTTACTTCCTAATCAAGTGGTGCAGGGTGGGGTGTGTGTGTGTGTGGCAGTCTGCCTTAATGCTAAGATCCTCCCAGATTAGTTCTCCCGGCTGGGCCTGTTACCCTACTCTAGGGACCATATTCTCAAGTAGGCTGTACCTGATGTTCAGCAGAACACCCGATGTGAATGATTCGTGAATGTCAGTCAGCTGGATCAGTGACAGAGAGAATGAATGGATAAGCAGAGGCTCTGGCTCATAAATACAGTTAGAGCACTTACATTCAAATGGTCAGGTGTTCATAAACTGTTGATTACAAGTGAGGATGGTTGTCAGACATCTTCAACACACACACACACACACACACACACACACACACACACACACACTTTTCTCCACCAGGCTTTTCTTCCTACTAAATAATCCCAATGGCTGATATCTCCTATAAGGGTCTATTTCTCCAACTGTGTCTAGCATCTGATTGTCGGTTCATTCACTAAGTGTTCCCTGCACATCTGCTATATGTTGGGCATTTTTTTTTTTAGTTGCCAGAGATTACTAATGAATAAAAGCATTAAGATTGGGTTCTGTCCAGGGAAGACAGGCATTTCATACAACAAACAAATAGGTATTTGTACAGTAGGCGAGTTTAGCTGCAATATAGAAATATTGAGAAAAGGGAGGAGGGAAAGCCTGAGTGAGGAGGCGGTGCCTGAGTAAAGTCCAGGAGGCCATCAGGTGAGCCTTGTAGATATCAGGAGAAAATGGTCCATACAGAGTGTATACAAAGGTAAGAAAGTGGCTGCTGTGTTGTAGGCCGAGGGAGTAGCTATGTGGCTGGAGGTCGGAGTCATCAGCAGGGTAGGAGATGATGCAGAGAAAGCCTCAGTTGGAGGGCAGGTCAGGGTCCTACAGGACTTCCTTTGTCCTCTGAGATTGTTGGAAGCCGTTCCTGCAGGATTTGAAGAAGTTTTATCAGAATCACCAGCAATGAGGCGCATAATCGTAGAGAGTGGATAGTTTGGATCGGGTTGCTGCAGGGGAGCCGGTGAGACATGGACAAATCTCACCCTAGGGAAAGCAGTGCCAACAAGAGAGGTCGGACATGGCGGGTGAGAAAATGGACAACAAGGACAACTCTGAGGCTGTGAATGTAGGGAGGAAAGGCAGCCAGTCAAGCCAACACATAGGCCCAGTGGCTGGACCCACCCACTCCTGGGCTGCCACTGGAGGACAGACAGTTACAGAGGAGGGGCTCTGACTGACCAGTGGGGGAGTGACTCCCTTTCCTCCCCACTATTCAGAGCAGGTTCATTAAAGTTTGAGCATCTTCTAGCCCCGCCTCTTTTTCTCCAGAAAGCCAGTGGGAGGGGGGCAGCTGCTGTCACCATGCCCATCTGTCATCCTGACCCTGGGCCTGGGATGGGATACATCCCAGTTCCCATGATTCATTCCCTGTCTCTCACTCTCCTCTCCCACACAGCCTCCCTCTCACGTCTTCATACTTCTCTTCACGTTTCTTTCTTCCGCCAGACCTAGAGTCGGGTAAAGCCTGCTTTTCAGCCAAGTGGCAGAACCCAAGAAAAGTAACCAGAGAGCCCCAGAGCACTGTGGGTTCAGAAAACGTATTCCAAGCCCATGGCCACAGGAGAGCATGGGTCACGCACCATTCTAGGGTAATTTTTTTGTATCTGTTTCCGGGATGAGTGAACAGATAAGTGATATAATAAGACACTCTTGGGTGACCAGAGATCTCCCTGGGATGTGGCGAGAAGACCTCAGTTCTGTCCATCCATCCAAGTTCATGGTAGCTGCATAGTCTGGTGGAGGGGAAAGAGCTTCAGGCTGAGAGTCTGAAGATTTGGCACCAACTCTGTGTGACACATACCAAGCCTCCTCTGTTCTCACTTCTTCATGAGCCCACCAGGAAAATGAGCAACACGACCTGTGACCCCCAGTGCCTTTTCTTGCTTCATAGCTTTGAAGTTTGGGACTCCATCCATGGGCCACCAGGATGAACTCATTTCCAGGTACAAGTGCATGATGGGAGACAGGAGCTGTCTCCTCTTGCCTAGGGAGACCCCCCACTGGTTCAGCTCTTGTTGAGCGTCTTCATTTGGCAGCAGGCAGTTGTAACAACCAGATGACTTTGGTTAGTATTAAAACGAGTCTGGTACCTAGGGAAGAATGGCAGCTTTATAGATGACTGGTGACGTAAGGCTTTTGTGATGATTCAATGGATTAACATTAAGTAGCGTGCTGACCCACGGGCTGTAAGTCTATGTAAGTCAGCCATCGTCTTTCCTGCCCTTGCTACGGAATGGGTCCTGTGGATGCTCTCCTCCTGCTAGTATGAGTTAGTTTCTCAGTCTCATCTTCACCATCACCAACAGTCCTGATGGCACCTTTAGCCTAGAGCCCTTTCCTGCCCAATCACAGAAGAGGACTCTTCTCTTTCAGCTTGACCTCAGAGTACAAAACTCACCCAGTTAACTGGGGCAGTATGGATGAGATGAGGTAAAGGGACCTTGACTGATCACTATGTGGGCAAGGTGTGGTAAAGTGGGCGAACATGCTTGCAGTCAGACTCCCACACCTGTGGGGTTAGCTTGATTTTTGACAAGCAATAAACTGTGAGTTCAATGAGTCACCGTCGTGGACACGCAGCATTCCAGAGTACCACAGGGAGGGGAGATTGCCTGGTTGACTGCCCTCCATACTACCTGGCAAATGGAAGAAAGCTTCTTCACAGCAGAGTGGCAATGGCTGGAGAGGCTCCTGTGTAGGGGATCAGCACCCCTGAACTCCAGTGTGCCTGCCACCTGATCCTGAGAACAGTCTCTGTCACCAGGATACTCTGTGCTGGGTGTGATGGGAACAGCTTCCTCTGAAGACCATTGCTTGCACTGACATCCAGGAGCTCTAATGTCTGCCTGAATCAGGTCCCTTTTCCACTTCAGATTTCTGACAACAGTCCACTAGAGGGAGCTACAACCACTTTCCTGCCTAACCTTGTGATAGCCACTGCGGTCCCTGAGTTAGCCATGGCCACTTCCGACTGGAAGGACCAGCCAAAGCCCTCCAGTGCAGATCTATGCAGGGGCTGCAGTCTGTATAGCCATTCATCTGGGGCTATTAGGCAGAGACTTGTCATAGTTTCCCTGATGTGTTGCAGCTGTTCAGATGTTGCCCGTGACTAGGGGTAAATGGGTGACAAGCTGCCCCTAGTGTTGCTGAGTGCTCTGGTAAACATGGCTTCTCAGACATCCTGTGCAGATATGGAAGCAACTAAGGTACCAAAGGCTCCTCGTTCCCTGCTCTGTGAAAGCAGATAGTCAATTTCCAGAGTTCGTCTGTGGGTTGTCCTTAATCCCCTGGAAGGGCCAAGGGAACAGTAGGAATCAGCATGACACTGTGGTGAAAATTCCACACAGAAGAAGCCCTGGTGGCCAGGGGACTTGGGTCCAGTTTTTCTTCTGTGGAGAACTGTCCCCAGGAACTAGGAGATGACAAAGCAAAAAAATCAAGTGTCTCTTGGAAAAACAACTCTCCAGCTCAAATACCAGTTGGTCACCGAGATTTTATGGGATCTAACCAAGCTAAGAAGCAAGTCAAATCATTTAGAACTCCCCCTGATAAGTGTACCCGAGTTAAGCGGGGTCTGGGGAAAGATGAACTTGGGAACATGCCCCCACACCAGGGCCAGTCTTGGAGTCATGGCCCCAGTTTCCTCCTTTGTCAAGCAGAGAACCGACTCAAATGTCCTCAATAGATGTGTGTTTGATCTCCTGCATTGTGGCTCACAGGTTTCCAGCCCACGGCTTTCTAAAGTTTGGAGAGGAGCGTATTAAAAGTGGTCTGTGCAAGGGTGTGTTTTCACAGCTCCTCATCTCCTGCCCTGTCTGCCTCCCCCTCCAGGCATGCTCACTCTCTGCAAGCTGGTTCCCCTCAGCGAGGCTGGGGAGGGAGGGCTGACATGCCAGGGACCAGATCTTCACCCTTCTCAAATCCCAAGTGTTATGTCTCAAAGCCGCTTTGGTGGCCTAGCCTCCATTCTGAGCTGTTTTCGTGTGCTTGTTTGTTGTTGGGGTATTTTTGAGACAAGGGCTTGCTATGTAGCTCTGGCTGGCCTGGTACATGCTGTGTAGACCAGGCTGCCTCAGATTCACAGAGATTTGCCTGTCTCTGCTTCCTGAATGCTGAGATCAAAGGTGTGAATCACCATGTCTCCCTCCTCCTTTAAAACTTTGAAACAGGGTATAATGTACCCCATGCTGGCCTCAAACTCACTGTGTAGCCAGGATGACCATGAACTCCTGGTCTTCCTACCCCTGTCTCCCAAGTGCTGGAATGTCACTCATGCACATCATGCCCAGTTTACGAGCCCAGTTTATGCAACGCTGGGTTTTTGTGCTGACTAGGCAACTTACTAGCTGAGCTGCATCTCCAGTCTCCATGCTGGGTTCTGGAGAACTGGAGAGCAGTGGGAGGACCGAAGTGGGGGATCTGGAGAAAGGATTCTTATTCCAACTGATGCATTGCTGGTAATGCATGACCAAGTTTCGTCTTGGTCAGTTCTTTAGTACTCACACACGGGTTCTGAAAATGAATAGGAACAAAACATCAAGAACTCCTGATCTGGGCTACCCTGTCCCACTCTTCATTGTGGTCAGAGTCATCTCAAGAATGTATTAAAATGCAAATTCCTACCTGAGCATGGAGGCACATGCCTGTAATCTCAGCACACAGGAGGCTGATGCAGAACTGTAAGTTAAAGGCCAGCCTGGACTACAAAGCCAGATGTCACGACAGACAGACAGAGTGGATTCCTGGGCTGCAACTCCAAGAACTGCTGAATCAGCAGGTATGAGAAAGGTCTAATTATTATTATTATTATTATTATTATTATTATTATTATTATTATTGTTATTATTATTTTAATTTTAGACAAGGTCTCATGGAGCTCAGCTTGCCCTGGAGCTCACCGGGGTTACAGGCCTGCACCACTACTCCAGGTTTATGTGGTGCTTGGGATAGAATTCAGGGATTCAGGGAGCACTCTGTCAACTGAGCTTCGATCCTAGCTAAGAAGAGTCCCCAGCAAAGGTCATCCTACAGGTCAGGTGACTGACACTGTGCGATCAAACTTGGAGCACAATGACGACCCTGCGTCATCCGCATCCAGTTCAGTGACTTCTATAATCGTAACTCGGGGACTTCTAAGCTTATAGGCAACAGTCAACCCCACAGATGAGCAAGTAGTTTGTTAGTCTCCAAGGCAACGGAGTCTGAACCGCTGGTTTGTGAAAAGGCTCCCGGGTCGGCTCTGTGAGCTTTGGCCACTAGAGGGAGACAAAGCTACGGCTTTACAGGCCTGAGCGGCGGCGAAGAGGAAAAGTACTGAGGCACGCTGAGCAAGGCCTTTGAGAACACCGGCTGCACGGCTCACTGTTCCAGGGCCGCAGCGCGGCACTGCAATCTGGATGTGCACAGATGCCATCAAGAACCACGTGCCTGGCGAAGAGGGGAGGGACAGTTTATTTCCCAAGTCATTTGGTTTTCCTTCCGTTCCTCAAAGTGCCTGACATCAATCCCGTTATGCAATACATGTCTGCCGGTAGGAGAAGAAATCAGGATGCTGTGTTGTCTTGGGCTGGAGAAGGTGTGTGTGTGTGTGTGTGTGTGTGTGTAGCTTGTGAGAGATGGCACGGGGCTTGGGCTGACTGGACCAGGACATTCCCTGCCCAAGCGTGTGTTGGAGGGGACACAAGACAGCGACGGACTGGCTAGTTGGAGGTCTGGGTAGGTGCCTTGTGTGGTGATATTGTGTTCCCCAATATATTGTGCACCTTAATAAACTTATCTGGGGTCAGGGAACAGAACAACTACTAGATAGACATAGAGGCCAGAAAATATCACCACACCCTTGGGGTGAGAAGGACCAGGGAACTAAGATCTAAGTCAATCCTGAGTTACGAAGACAAAATGAGCCGATGGTGGTTTACCCTCCTTGAATTTGCAAAGGTTCCTGTCCACACTGTACTCTCAGCTCAGCCCCGGAGAGGACGTCCACACCACCAGGGAAAAGAACCGATCCAGACTCTGACCAGGAACACGCCACTCCATGTCTGACACTCACGCCTCTCTCAGAGTTTTCTTCTCCATAGGAGCTGGTATCAGGTGCTCAGTCCTCCCTCCTCCATGACAGTAGTGTACTCAGTCCCCTCCCCTCCTCTGTTTTCCCCTCCCCTTCCCTCCCCTCCTCTGCTATCCCCTCCCCTTTCCTCCCTTCCCCTCTCCTCTTCTCCCCTCCCCTCCCTCCCTTCCTTTCTCTCCTCTCCCCTCCCCTCCCCTTCTTTCCCCTCCCCTCCCCTCCCCTCCCCTCCCCTCATCTCCTCTTCCCTCCCCTTCCCTCCTCTCCCCTCCACCCGAGCGCATGTGAGCGTTGTATATGATTATTTCTCAAGTTATTTCCAAGCAGCTCCTGCGTCAGTCACTGAGAAGCCCCTGTGCTCTCCCAGGCAGGACAACAGCCACCCTGTAACTTTAGAGAGAAGCAGGAAATGAGTCCTGGGAACACTGGGACACGTGGGGCTCTAATTCATCTGCAGGACAAATTTCTATCACATACACGTGTTCTTCTGAACAACCTCCATGACAAACTATGGCAGCAGGAATTGGCTGTAAGAATTTAGTTTGGGGGCTTGGTGCACATTTCCCGGAAGCCCCAATGGTCTTTCTAAGGGAATACCCCTAGTACTGTTGAGTTAGCTTATTAGCATGTGCATGCCCTGGTGACCAACCTACAAAAAACACGTGCTGTCACGGTCTGGCAGCTAAATGGAGACAGAGCCATGCAGGACACATCAAGGATGTCCACAGGAAGAAATGGGCAGAGACCTTTAAATGGTCTGAAAGCAGACTGTGTGTGTGTTAGCATATGGGTATATGAGCATACATGTGTGTATGCATATGAACGTGCTGTGTGTTGTATGTTAATTATGAGTATGTGTGTATGAGTGTGTGGTACATATGTGTGTGTATGTGTATATGAGTACCCATGTAGTGTGTATGTGCATGTGTGTACTACATGGATACAGTTATGATACAGCGGTTAACATGTGCCCGGTATGTTTGTACATACGAGTGGTTGTGTATGAAGTGGATGTGTGCATGGTAGGTCTGCACACACGTGTGTGTATGTGTGTAGTGTGTGTATGTGAGCATGCCTTTGTATGTGTGCACGTGTATGGGTGTGCAGGTGTAGAACCTATTTGCTTCCACCCCAAACACGCTCCATTTTGGCAAGTGAAGCCACATCTCCATGCAGTTCTCTCGTCTCCCCAGTATCCCCCCTCACCCGAGCTACAGAAGGAATCTTGCACAAAAGCGTGGTTGCCCATCCCCATGTATCCAAGTCCTGGGCAGGAACTTGGCCTTCCTGGGGGCCATTTCCTGTGTTTGCTGCTGGACAGCACGGGACCCGCTCTGGTCCATGGTTCCCCAAGACGCACATTTTGGGAATCCCTCTGGGGTGCCTGGTCCCTGAGCTCTCTTCCCCACTGGGGCATCCGCTGCTGCTCTGAGCCTTGTCTAGACCTCTGCCTGGCTGTGTGGATCAGGAGGGCATCAGTGACCAGAACCCAGAGACTAGGGAGAGGCTTCTGCGGTGGATCACTTGCCTTCCACATCTCACCGCCCCTGTCCTTGAAGGAACCCTGCCCTGCTCTGCCTTGCAGCCTTCTCCATGCTGCAACTGGCCCGGAACATCAGAGGCAGGAAAGTCACTGCTCCAGTTGAATTTTGCTACAGTTTCTTTCTTTTTTTTTTTCTCCCCTAGATGCTGAGAGCTATTTTTAACCAGGGACTTAAAAAAAAAATAGGGGATCCACAGTCTATTTTTAAAGCCCTTACGGAGGCCAAATCACCAAGTGTTCCTCATGCAGATTTGGGAGAGCAGGGTAGGAAAGGCCAGGGCAGTGGGTAGGGGCACCTGACTGCAGATGAGGGATACCCAGGAAAGGCTTAGGAGGGTGGGAGAAGATGGGTCTTAGATGGAGCCGGAGCAGGATGCTTTCACACAGGACACATGAATAAGAACTACACATGCCCCTGCTTCAAGCTCCCACCGCAGCAGTGGAAATGACACCGTCATTAGTGGAGTTCATCACATTGTCTTTTCCCCGAGTATCTTTGCTCTGGCTCTTCATATGATAGGAGTATGTGTATTGGCCATAAAACCAACCCTGAGCAGGCAGAGATAAAGCCCTGGGTGAGGAGAGGGTCCAGTGAGTGCTGACACGCTGGCCGAGGTGCATGGGGACTGAACACAGCGGGGAGAAGGCCTCCGACTTTAGAGAGGAAAATGAGGACTGAGTGCCCTGCAGAATGGCTGCGTGGGGCTCCTCAGAGCTGTCTTCTGTGCCTCCTGGAGCCTGGCACTCCAACGGCCATGACATCTGGAGGCAGGTTTCACATGCCCTGAATGGAGGAGGGCCATAGGACCTGGCCAGAAAGTTCTAGAGAGTGAAAATGCTTTAGACTGAATCCAAAGACTTTTTGTCTCTGCTTCTACAAGAATGGACAGAGGGGATGTCCCAGCTGGCAGCCTGGCAGCTACCCAACCATTGGCCTCACGTGACCGTCCTTCCTCTCTCCTCCGAAAATTCAGTCCCTAGAGCTATGTCTTCCCTGAAACCAAGCGGAGTTCCTGATGCCAGCTTGCTCCTCCAGTTCCTCCCTAATAGAGGCAAGGAGTGAGGAGAAAGTGAGATAGAAATGGGGACCCTCATGGGGACGAAAGATAACCACTTCTCGCCCCCTTCACACATAGATCAGTTACCCACAAAATCTCTCTTCCCCATCAATGGTGTGTGCAATGCCCACCTTTTATCCCCTCTCCATAAGAGAGAAAGCCCACCGAGTGTATGGATGCCTCCAAGGACAAGGTGGCTACTGAGCTGTATCTACATGGGGGGAGTCCCAGGAACCATGAGTAAGCGTTCTTAAAATAATACCATCCCCAGGGCTGGAGGGATGACTCAGCAGTTAGAAGTGCTTGTTCATCATGAGGACTGGAGTTCGGATCCCGGTATAATAAGCTGGCCATCCTTCCAAATGCCTGCAACTCCAGCCCCAGGTCGGGTGAAGACGGGACCATCACTGGGGCTTGTTGTCTTCTAGTCTTGAGCCTTGGATTCAGGAAGAGGCCCTGCCTCAGAAGAATAGGTAGAAAGTGATGGAAAAGGACACCCGATGTCCTCTTCTGGCTTCTGTGTGAGCATGCGCGCGCGCACACACACACACACACACACACACACACACACACACACACACACACACA
>CABHPR010129262.1:14015-40679 GCA_902168415.1 Peromyscus melanophrys
ACACACACACACACACACACACACACACACACACACACACACACACAGAGCAAATCTCTAAAAATACCATCCTCAAGACTAACAACAATCATGCCCCATAACACTCCAAAAAGCTGGCTAAATGCTGGTTTTATCTTAGTGGGAAGCCTGGGTCTACCCTTTCCTCCAACCTTGCCTTCCTCCCAGCTAAACCCTTTCCTGGGAGTTCACTCTGCGTATCTCCATTTTTATTTCCCCCATCACTGGATTGGAAGTTCCTTTATGTCTTACATAGAAAGAAGCAGAGAGAGAGGGAGGCTTGCATTCTGACCCATCAGTAGACCATCACACTGCCCCTCAGACTGGCACAGCCTGGGGTGCTGCTGTGGCCCTGTAGTGTTGGCAGGACCTCTGGGTGAGGTGGTTCTCCTGTGGTGAAGCTAGCCTGGAGGCCAGCATTGCCAGTACTGTGCACAGCTGGAGCAGCTGGCCTACCAGCCTCCATCAGCAGATGAGGGTGATGCCAGAACTCTGTGTCTTCCTACTCTTACCCTGTCACTCACTGGGTCTGTCCAAACCCACGACGACCCTAGCCACACCTTTTTTTTTTTTTTTTTTGCTTGCTTCCATCAGTCTCTGAAGGACTCCTGGATGCCAGGACTCTAGGCTCACACTCTGGACTCTCACCTTACACTCTAAATTATTTTTAAATTAAAAAAATTTAATACATATTTATTTTATTCCTTTTAGTTTTATTGTGTGTATATATATATACACAATATATATATATATAATAAAATAAATATATATATATATATATGCTTGCATGTCTGTTTGCACACTGATCAGGCCAGAAGAGGGCATCAGAGTCCCTGGAACTGGAATTACAGGTGGTCATAAGCCACCACATGGGTGCTGGGAACTGAACCAGCATCATTTTGCAAGGGTAGCCATTGGCGTAGGCCTTAAATTGGACCAGTCACTGGTTGGCTATTCCCACAAGTTCTGCACAACCTACGCATTGTAGGTCGAAGGTTTTGTGGCTGAGTTGATGTCTCTGTCCCAATGCTGGGAGCCTTGCTTGATTATAGAAGATGGCCAGTTGAGCTCCATATCCTCCATTACTAGGAGACCTCCTTTGGGTCACTTGGGTCTCTCTTATAGATTCCAGGGAGTTTCCACTGCACTAGGCTTCTACATTGCCTATCTATCTACAAATGCCCATCCCAATTCCAGTTGTCTCTCCCAGTACTCTCTCCCTCCACCCCCCTACTCCCCCCTGGCCTGATCACTCTTATTCCCATCCTCACGCACCCTCAGTCCACCCATGAAATCTATTCTATTTCCGCTTCCCAGGGAGATCCATGCTTCTCCTTTGAGACCTCTTTGTTACCTAGCCTCTCTGGGTCTGTGGATTGCATCATGATTATCCTTTACTTATCAGCTAATGTCCACTTATAAGTGAGTACAGACCATGTTTGTTTTTCTGGGTCTGGGTTACCTCACTCAGGGTGATTTTTGTCTAGTTCCATCCATTTGCCTGCAAATTTCATGATGTCATTGCTTTTAACAGCTGAGCAATACTCCATTGTGTAAATATACCACATTTTCTTTATCTATTCTTTGGTTGAGGACATCTAGGTTGATTCCAGATTCTGGCTATTATGAATAAGGCTGCTATGAACATAGTTTATCAAGCATCATTGTGGTAGGATGGGGAGTCCTTTGGGTATACGCCCAAGAATGGTATAGCTGGGTCTTGAGGTAGACTAATTCCCAATTTTCTGAGGAATCTCCATATTGATTTCCATAGTGGTTTTACAAGTTTGCCCTCCAACCAGCAATGGAGGAGTGTTCCCCTTGCTCCACATCCTCACCAGAATGAGCTGTCACTTGTGTTTTGATCTTAGCCATTCTGACAGGTGTAAGATGAAAAGTCAAAGTACTTTTGATTTGCATTTCCCTGATGGCTAATGATGTTGAACATTTCTTTAAGTGTTTCTTGGCCATTTGAGATTCCTCTGTTGAGAATTCTCCATTCAGGTCTGTATCCCATTTTTAAATTAGATTATTTGGTTTGTTGATATCTAGTTTCTTGAGATCTTTATATATTTTAGATATTAGCCCTCTGTCAGATGTGGAGTTGGTGAAAATCTTTTCCCATTCTGTAGGCTACCATTTTGTCCTATTGATGGTGTCCTTTGCCTTATACAAGGTTTTCAGTTTCATGAGGTTCCATTTATTGAATGTTGTTCTTCATGCCTATGCTATTGGTGTTCTGTTTAGGAAGTTATCTCCTGTGCCAATGAGTTCAAAGATGTTTCCTGTTTTCTCTTCTATTAGGTTCAGTGTATCTGGTTTTATGTTGAGGTCTTTGTGCATGGTGATAAATATGAATCTATTTGCATTTTTCTACACACTGACATCCAGTTAGACCAACACCATTTGTTGAAGATGCTTTCTTTTTTTTTTTCTGTTGTGTATTTCTGGTTTCTTTATCAAAAACCAGGTGGTCATAGATGTGTGGATTTATATCTGGGTCTTCAGTTTGATTCCATTGAGCAACTTCTCTGTTTTTATGCCAATACCATGTAGTTTTTATTGCTATAACTCTGTAGTATAGTTTGAAATTGGGCATGGTGATACCTAATGATTCTTTTATCATAGGGAATTGTTTTAGCTATCCTGGGTTTTTTGTTTTTCCATATGAAGTTCAGTATTGTCCTTTCAAGGGCTGTAAAGAATTGTGTTGGAAATTTGATGGAGGTTTCATTGAATCTGTAGATTGCTTTTGGTAGGATGGTCATTTTTACTGTTAATCCTACCGATCCATGAACATGGGAGATCTTTTCATCTTCTGATATCTTCTTCAATTTGTTTTTTCAAAGACTTGAAGTTTTTGTTGTATAAGTCTTTCACTTGCTTGGTTAGAGTTACCCCAGGATATTATATATATTTTTGTGGCTATTGTAAAAGGTGTTGTTTCCCTGATTTCTTTCTCAGTTATTTGTGTATGGGAGGGCTACTGATTATTTAGTTAATCTTGTATCCAGCCTCTTCACTAAAGGTGTTTATCAGCTGCAGGAGTTCCCTGGTAGAATTTTTGAAGTTGCTTATGTTTATGTACATTATTATATCATCTGCAAATAAGGATAATTTGACCTCTTCCTTCCCAATTTGTGTTCTCTTGATCTCCTTTGGTTGTGTTATTGCTCCAGCTAGAACTTTGTGTACTATATTGAATAGATATGGAGAGAATTGACATCCTTGTCCTGTTCCTAATTCTAGTGGAATTGTTTTGAGTTTTTCCTCAATTCAATTTGATGTTGGCTATTAGCTTGCTATAACTTGCCTTTATTATGTTTAGATATGTCCCATGTGTTCCTAGTTTATCTAAGAATTTTGTCATGAAAGGGGTGTTGGATTTTGTCAAAGGCTTTCTCAGCATCTAATGAGATGATCATGTTTTTTTTTCTTTCAGTTTGTTTGTATGGTGGATTACACTGACTGATTTTCACATGTTGAACCACTGTTGCATCTCTGGGATGAAGACTACTTGATCATGGAGGATGATCTTTTTGATGTGTTCTTGGATTCAGTTTGCAAATATCTTATTGAGTATTTTTGTTTCTATGTTCATGAGGGAAATTGGTCTACAAAACTCTTTCTTTGTTGAATCTTTGTGTGGTTTGGCTATCAGGGTGATCGTGGCCTCATAAAATGACTTTGGCAATGTTCTTTCTGTTTCTGTTTTGGGGAATAATTGGAGGAGTATTGGTGTTAGCTCTTCTTTGAGAATCTGGTAGAATTCTGCACTAAAGACACCTGTTATTGTTTTTGTTTTTGTTTGGGAGATTTTAAGGACTGCTTCTATTTCCTTAGGAGTTATAGGATCTATTTAAGTTGTTTATCTGATCTTAATTTAACTTTGGTAAGTGGTATCAAGAAAATTATCCATTTCTTTTAGATTTTCCAATTTTGTAGAGTACAGGCTTTTAAAGTAAGACCTAATGATTCTTTGGATTTCCTCGGTGTCTGTTGTTATATCCCCATTTTCATTTCTGATTTTATTAATTTGGATATTCTCTCTGTGTCTTTCAGTTAGTTTGGATAAAGATTTGCCTATCTTGTTGATTTTCTCAAAAAACCAACTCTTGGTTTCATTGATTCTTTGTATTGTTCTTTTTGGTTCTAGTTTATTGATTTCAGCCCCGTGTTCAATTATTTCCTGCTGTCTGCTCCTCTTGAGTGAGTTTGCTTCTTTTTGTTCTAGAGCTCTTAGGTGTGCTGTTCAGTCGCTAGTGTGAGATCTCTGCAATTTCTTTATGAAGGCACTTGGTGCTGTGAACTTTCCTCTTAGCACCGCTTTCATCGTGTCCCGAAGGTTTGGGTATGTTATGCAGTCATTTTCATTGAATTCTAAGAAGTCTTTAATTTCTTTCCTTATTTCTGCCTTGACTCGGTAGTCATTCAGTAGACAGCTGTTCAGTTTCCATGAGTTCGCAGGCTTTCTGTGGTTTCTGTTGTTGAAATCCAGCTTTAGCCCATGGTGGTCTGACAAGACACAGGGGGTTAATTCAGTTTTCTTGTGTCTGTTGAGACTTGCTTTGTGACTGAATATGTGGTCAATTTTGAAGAAAGTTCCATGAGATGTTGAGAAGAAGGTATATTCTTTTGTGTTTGGGTGAAACGTTCTGTAGATATCTGTTAGGTCCATGTGGTACATAAGTTCTGTTAGCTCCAGTATTTCTCTATTTAGTTTCTATCTGGATGACCTGTCCATTGGTGAAAGTGGAGTATTGAGGTCTCCCACTATGAATGTGTGAGGGTTGTTGATGTGTGATTTACGCCTTAGTAGTGGTTTTCTTTACAAATATAAGTGCCCTTGTATTTGGAGCATAGATGTTAAGAATTGAAAAGTCATCTTGGTGGATTTTTCCTTTAATGAATATAAAATGTCCTTCCCTGTCTTTTCTGATTAACTTTGGTTTGAAGTCTATTTTGTTAGATATTAGAGTGGCTACAGCGGTTTGTTTCTTGGGTCCATTTGCTTGAAAAATGTTTCCCAACCCTTACTCTGACATAATGTCTATCTTTAATGTTGAGGTGCATTTCTTGTATGCAGCAGGAAGATGGATTCTGTTTTCACCTCCAGTGTTATTCTGTGTCTTTTCATTGGGGAATTTGCTGTGGGATGTTCTGTATGGCAAATGTGTTGCTAATAAAACACTGATTGGCCAGTGGCTAGGCAGGAAGTATAGGCGGGACTAACAGAGAGAATAAAAAGAGCAGGAAGGTGGAAGGAGACGCTGCCAGATGCTGCCAGCCACCACCAGGACAAGCAGCATGTAAAGATGCCGGTAAGCCATGAGCCACGTGGCAAGGTACAGAATTATAGAAATGGATTAATTTAAGATATAAGAACAGTTAGCAAGAAGCCTGCCACGGCCATACAGTTTGTAAGCAATGTAAGTCTCTGTGTTTACTTGGTTGGGTATGAGCGACTGTGGGACTGGCAGGTGAAAGAGATTTATCCTGACCGTGGGCCAGGCAGGAAAACTTAAGCTACAGGAATTGATTGAGTCTATTGATATTGAGAGATGTCAATGACCAATGATTTTTAATTCCTGTTATTTTGTTGTTGTTGTTGTTAGTGTGTGTGTGTGTGTGTGTGTGTGTGTGTGTGTGTGTGTGTGTGTGTGTGTATGTGTATATGTGCTTCCCTTCTTTTGGTTTTCTGGTGTGATATTATTTATTGCCTGTGTTTTCGGGGTGTAGCTAACCTCCTTGGGTTGGAGTTTTCCTTTTACTACCTTCTGTATGACTATATTTGTGGATACATATTGTTTAAATTTGGCTTTATCATGGAATGCCTTGTTTCTCCTTCTATAGTGAAAATTTTTCTGGGTATAGCAGTCTGGCTGGAATCTGTGATCTCAGCCCCTCTGGCTTTTAGAGTCTCCATTGAGAAGTCATGTGTAATTGTAATAGGTCTGCCTTTATATGTTACTTGCTCTTTTTGCCTTGCAGCTTTTAATATTCTTTCTTTGTTCTGAATATTTAGTGTTTTGATTATTATGTGGCAAGGGAACTCTCTTTTCTGGTCTAATCTGTTTGGGGTTCTGCAAGCTTCTTGTTGCTTTATAGACATCTCCTTCTTTTTTTTTTTTTTTTGGTTTTTCAAGACAGGGTTTCTCTGTGTAGCTTTGCGCCTTTCCTGGAGCTCACTTGGTAGCCCAGGCTGGCCTCGAACTCACAGAGATCTGCCTGCCTCTGCCTCCCAAGTGCTGGGATTAAAGGCGTGCGCCACCAACGCCCGGCTAGACATCTCCTTCTTTAGGTTAGGAAAATCTTCTGATTTTGTTGAGAATAATTTTCTGAACCTTTGAGCTGGGAATCTTCTTCAATTTCTATTGAAGATTCAATTTCTGGGTTTGGTCTTTTCATGATGTCCCAGATTTCCTGGATATTTTGTGTCAGGAACATTTTAGATTTAACATTTTCTCTGACCAATGTATGTATTTATTTATTCTATCATATCTTTAATGCCTGAGATTCTCTCTTCCATCTCTTGTATTCTGTTGGTGATGCTTGTATCTGTGGCCAGTTTGCTTACCCAGATTTTTCATTTCCAGAATTTCCTCAATTTCCTCTACTGCTTTGATTTCCATTTTCAGGTCCTGAAGTTTTATTTAACTGTTTGTTTTTTCTTGGCTTTGTTTAAGGGATTTATGAATTTCCTTCAATTGTTTGTGTTTTCCTGAGTTTCTTTAGGGGATTTATTCATTTCCTCCTTAAGGACTTCAATCATATTCATGAAGTTAGTTTTAAGGTCTTTTTCTTGTGCTTCTGCTGTGTTGGAATACTCAGGGGTTGCTGGAGTAGGATAGTTGGGTTCTGGTGGTGACATATTGCCTTGGCTATTGTTGGTTGTGTTTTTATGCTGGCATCCAGGCATCTGAGTTTTGGGTGATTATAGATGTAGTTGCTGATTTATGAGTTTTTCTTTGTTGAATGGGTGTTGTGTTTCCAGTCTGATCATCTGGTCAGTGTAGCCTGGACTTCTCTCAGTCTGCATGGTCTCTGGTAGAGTGGGGAGCCTCTGCCCAGTTGGAGGCTGGGGCAGGGCAACTAGGAGGGTATAGGACAGAGGAGAGGGTCGGGGATGCTGACATAATGAGAGAGTGGGGGAATTTGGTGGGTAGGCAGCCCACCTGGACTTCTCAGAAGTGTAGACTGCCTACCCTCTAGATTCTTATTCCACACTCTGGATTTCTACCCTACTCTCTGTACTCGCAACTCATACTCTGGACTCACAACTCACACTGTGGACTCACATCTCACACTGTGGACTCCCACCCATACTCTGCACTCCTAACCCACATTCTGGACTCCCAACACACACTCTGGAATCCTGCCATAATCTCTGAACTCTCACCCCACACTAGGGACTCCAGCCCACATGCTAGATTTGTGACCTGCATCTCCTGTGACAAGTCAACAGAGCACTCCACTGAGTCTTACGCTCTAGTTGCAGGTAGGTGGTGTCAGATCTGAAATGGACTGGAGCATTCCAGTTGCTGTCTGCAGTGACATCACCGCCTCCTGGCGGGGAGGAATGTCCATTTCTTCCAGGGTTACAGAGTCGTGCTGTGTGCTGGCCTTTGGGGTTGGTGTGAAAGCAGAGGAAAGTAGATCATTTTCCCAAGAAGGTGATGAGGGAGTGATTGGAGCCACTGTCCCTCTCACACTGAGTGTGTCTGCTCTGGGCTCCAGGGCACAAGTAACACAGACCTCCTGCCTGTCAGAGCAGGAAAGCGATAAAGTAACTGTCAAACCTAAGCTCCACATCCCAGCAGAAGAGGGAATTAAAGTCCACATAGTTAAGGAGATTTGCGTAGTGTCACAACTTGTTAGTGACAGAAAAAAGGGTGCAGGTCCTCAGTTCCCTGCTTCTAATTGTTTCAGGAACCCAAGTGTCCACTGGTCTCTCTCAGCTAAAATCGTAGGGAATGAATTTTATTTCTCAGGTCAGGAAGGCAAGAGCTTTCCTGGAGCATCAAAAGAATTTGTTTGCAGCATCCTGGCTCAGCTCTAGGGATTGATTTGTCTGGGACCACGAGGGAAGGAAGGAGGGACTGACACAGAGTCACACATCCATAGAGAAGCTGGGTTCAGGGGGTCTGGGCTCTCAGATGGAGAAGCCACAGTACCCAAAAGCTCAGCATGTTTATCATATACAGCAGAACAGGGCAGCAGATCTTATGGTGTATGGTACACAGCTAAACAAGGCGAGAGGTCTAGTGATTCTCGATAGGAGCAGTCTCTGTTGGGGAGCAGTCTTCAGGCCATGAACATCCAGGAGAGAGCGGTGGCGGACATTTTCTGCACACACTGTCAACGTTTGTACTTGAGGTGGAGGAAGGCTTTGCCATCTCTCTGAGCTTCACCCTGGGAAGGCTTTGCCATTCACCCAGGGCTGAGGCATTGGTCCTTGACAGAGCTGTGCTCGTGTCAAAGGATACACATTTACCCAGGACTTCACTTCCCCTTTTTTATTTTAGATGTCTGGGATGGATCTTTACACTTAGTGTAGAGGCAGCTCGCTTCGATGCTCAGCGCCAGACTGTCGGGAGGATACTCAGGAAGGTCACAGCAGCCACTGCGTCCAACAAAAACAAAAGGAACACTTTACAGGCTAAAGGGCTTTAAAGCCTTGAAGTGTAGGAAGGATGTTTTTGCAGTATTAGTGGAGAATCCACCTGATCAGGAACCTTTTGCTCTTCTACGATGTGCCTGTGTAATTGGCCATATCCTCATTATCATGATTGTGGGTCCAAGAACCCAGGAGGTGGGTCCCAATTAATTCCCAATTATCCTGTCTAAATCTCAGGGTTGTAGCCCACCCTGAATAGATGAATGGAACCCCTCAGAAATCCAGGATGGTTAGAGCAGTAGACCCCTCCCCCAAATGAAAGGAGGCATTAATATAAACAGGTACAGAAGAATGTGACCAAGCCACTGGTTTAAAAAACAGGCTCAGCAAGGATTCTCCCTGATCTGCCTTACCTGCATGGATACAATTACGAGTATAGTCCCTGGGTTATTTGGGTAGGGTTGTTCAGAGACTGGGTAGCATTTAAATCTGCTAAGATTTTCTGCTGCTGCTACTAGTGTCCTTTGAGCACAGAGCTGTTCCAGAGTGTGGGAAGATGACCTGTGCCTCATACTAACACCAAAATGCACATCCCTGGGTGGAAATTTAGGATGCTAATGAGACATGCAATGCATGAATCTGTAGCTAGAGCAACACAAAACAGGTAGGGCATCCACAGAAAAGCCCACGCTATGAGCCCAGCCTTTATGCATCATCCTCTTTCGAGCTGTTAAACCTTTTCTGTACACTGATCATTTTCCTCCTCTGGAAGTCTCTCTTCTCCTAATGAAGCAGGCCTGCTTCTGTGCAATGGGAGTATCTCTTTGTCTGTGACACAAGATCTTCAAATCTCTTAAGAGGTACCCTCAAACTCCTGATATCTGCCGATATCCACCTCTCCCCTGGGACCTGTGAACCTGACCTTATCTGGAGACAGGCTCTCTGTCAATGTAATTCAGTTGTTCATCTTGAGATGTGAGTGGTCTGTATGATGTGGGAACAAGGACTCTTCTAAAAGACCCGCAGTGGAGTGACAGAGGAGAGACCCGCAGAAGACAGAAGCAGAGATGGAAGTGCCAGTGGTGGACATCCGGGCCAGCAGGAGCTGGAAGAGGTAAGGAAGGGATCTCCCTACAACCTCTGAAGGTAACATGGCCATGGTGGTGTTCTGATTCCAAAAGTCTGGTCTCCAGAGATGTCAGAGAATGGGTGTCTTTGCTGAAGCTCCTAAGGCTTTGAGATGTTGAGATGATCCTCTAGAAATGAGAGTGAGCCATGGTGCTGCCAGCTTCCCTCAGCCTGCCACTCTTCCTGCAGAGAACTCAAAACATCCTTGTTATTCATTCAGAAGCCACTCCCAGCTAGCAAGCAGGGTTCCCTCATGATCTCCGATTCAGCTCCTGCCTCCAGGTTCCTGCCTTGAATTCCTGCCCTGACTTTCCTCAGTGATGGACAGTGACCTGGAAGTATAAGCTGAAATAAACCCTTTCTTCTCCAAGCCACTTTTGGTCAGTATTTTGTTATAAAAAAATAGAAAGCAGACTAAGACCTATGGCCTTATTTTGTATGCTTATGGGACCCAACTACCAGTGAGGTCCTGAGCAGCTGAGGAAGTGCTTAGGAGTGTGAGAGCACATTGGGTCAGGGACCAGAGAAGCAAGAGTTACTGTGTTGGCGGAAGGGTGGCTTCAGTCATGTCTAAAACAGTGAGTGACTCTAGAGAGATGGAAGAGGAATGACAAGTATTCAATTAGAAGGTCACTGCAAACAAAACCACATTGTCCCACATAGTCCCACAAATAGGTGACAGGCTGGAGGTGGTAGGGCATGCAGAACCAAGCAGACACTATCCCAAAGTTATCACGTTATTATTATTATTATTATTATTATTATTATTATTATTATTATTATTGGTAGTAGTAATAGTAGTTTTTTTTAACAGAGACTGTTCAGGGTTGCTTTCTATTATTCTGATATACACCATGACCAAATGCGACTTAGGGAGGAAAGTGTTTATTATTTTAGCTTAAAGGTTTCAGTTCATCATTGAGAGAAGCCAGGTCAGGAACTAAAGGCAGGCACTTGAAGAAGAAACCATGCAGAAATGTTGCTTACTGTCTTGCTCCCTCCAGCTTGCTCCTCATACATATATACATACATACACACACATATATGTACATATATACACATGTATATACATACATCTATCTACCTCTCTCTATATATGGATGTACTATCCATGGTGAGCTAGGCCCTTCTACATCAATTACCAATCAAGAAAATGCCCTATAGTCATGCCCACAAGTCAACCTGGTGGAGACAATTCTTCAGTTGAGGTTCCCTCTTCCCAGATGTTGACAACCCAGATCAGCCATCACTGTCATCTATCTACTGCTTCCTGCGAACTGGATATAAATCTGTTTCATGGGCACTGAGTCCCTGGGAGTCTAAGGGAGTGATGTGTGTGTTGTCTTGATGACAGAGAGAACAGGGGCGCAGAGAAGGCAAGTAAATTTGCACAGTGTCTAACAACCAGTGAGGAGGAGGGATGCTGGAATACAGGCTCTCTGCAGATGTAATTCAGTTAATCATCTTGAGATGTAATTGCCTACATTGCCCGGGGACAAGTATCCTGCTCGAGACTCACAGTGGAGTGCCGAAGTTAGGGAGAGTCAGGGGAGATGGAGACAGAGATGGGAGCGTTGACTGTGGACATCTGAGCCATCGGGAACTGGAAAAGGTGGGTCAGTTGGGGTCAGGAGCCCAATGTCGGTCTGTGATGCTGTGTTCTCTGCTCTGGGGTGCTACTGCTGCTTGTGGTGGAGACACAGCAAGTATAGGGTCTTCTCGCATGCTGGGGACTGCCCCAGGCCTCACAAGTACCCTGAAAGTGGGGGCTACTGTAGCAGTAGCTGTGGCTTGTTCTGCTCCTCTGATCTTCCAGCATTTACCCCAATACCTGGCTCCAGGTTTGTTTTTATTAATAAGACCCTTTAAGATTCCTGCTACAGGCTACTGTAGAAGAGAAAATGGAGTCCCAGAGAACCAGAGGAACCACTCCAACCTGCACCCATCTACCCCCTTTAAATACCTCCTAGGTATCCTGAATGGAAAGCAGAGTTTGCTTGCAGTTTTCAACACTGCAGTCTATTTGCTTGCCTACTCCTGCCAAGCAGCAGACTGGGGCAAACCTGTCACAGGACGGGTGAGTCAGCTGAGTTATGCTCACTGAGGAGGACTGAATGCTTTGCTCCAGGTTCCATTGCACCTCTTTGCCATCTTCTTTGTACCCAGATAGAAAGAGTCTATAAAGGCAAAGTGGCTTGTATGTGTAATCTCAGCACTTAGAAAATGGAAACCATAGGATCAGGAACTTGAAGGCCTGTCTAGGTTATACAGTGAGCTCAAGGGAAGCTTAGGTGCAAAGTAGGGACCCTGTCCCACCCCAAGACCCTAAACTAGGGTCCATTCTAGAGTTGGCTTGTTTTTCTGTAGGTGTTGACACCTTGTACAAACCACCAGATGGCTTAGAGCAGTGGTTTTCTACCTCCCTAATGTTGCGACCCTTGAATACAGTTCCTCACGCTGTGGTGACCCCCAACCACAAAATCATTGCATTGCTACTTCATAGCTGTAATTTTGATACTGTTATGAATCATAATGTAAATATCTGATATGTAAGATACCTGGTATGAGACCCCCCAAAGGGGTTGCGACCCACAGATTAAAAACTGCTGGCTTGCTGGGCGGTGGTGGTGCACATCTTTAGTCCCAGCGCTTGGGAGGCAGAGCCAGGCAGATATCTGTAAGTTCGAGGCCAACCTGGTCTACAGAGCGAGATCCAGGACAGGCACCAAAACTACACAGAGAAACCCTGTCTCTAAAAAACAAACAAACAAACAAACAAACAAAAACCACCCCCCCCAAAAAAACCAAAAAACTGTTGGCTTAGGTTCTCTTCTGTGCCATTCTCTTTCAGACGCTTGCACATGCATCTGAGTGTGTAGAGAGCCCAGTTTGAGCTCTGAAAAGGATGCTTCCAGGTATGTCATGTCAGGAAGGGAGATGTCACACTGTGTTCTGTCATGCCATGTGCCCAGATGCTGAGGCTTGATGAAGGCAGCAGTTTCCCTTTCATGACAGAGCACCTTTCACTATTCCCACGACACATTTGCCTTTATGGAGGTCATCACATTCCTCTTTAAGTCCCCTGTAACCATCCACAGGACATCCAGGTTTTGATGCCCTGACCACCTGAGCTTCCAGTTTCTAACAACAACAAAAAAATGTTGCTTTCAGCCAAGAGCTCAGACTGAGCTCACCCTGAGTGGTGCAAGGTGGTGGGGCTTCCTTTTGTCTCAGTATGTTCCAAGGTTGATCTTATTTTGCTATTCATGTATTTATCTGCTCATAGTGTAGGGTTTAAATAAGGGATCTGGAAAGTGAGGGCTGCAGACAGGGCTCTGGCTGTCTTTAAATTCTGACTTTACCAGCATTGAGAGGTGAGACCAAAAGGCCAGGGATTATTTCCAAAAACTTTCCGATCTGTGGAGATTCCCACGAAGGACAGAAGGACTCAGTAAGGTGAATGAGCAGAGACTTCTCTGTGTATTACTCCAGTGTGCTCATGGGAATGAGAATGGCAGTGGTGATAATCATCAGCTGAGAATAAGGACAACAGAGTCAGAATAGTTATCACATGCTGTCTGTAATGGGCACAGTGTTGGGCCCTTGACCTTCATGGCTGCCATGTTGTTGTGAGACACTATTCCTAGGGAGATGTGAACAAACGTTGATTCACCCCAGATAAGGAACCCACAAATCAAAGTAACAATATTACCCAAGTCCAGTTTTGTGAATCATTGAGTTTATTGGGGTTAGTTCCAGGAGTAGGGATGAGGGGTTAATTACAGGAACAGGGACACAGCTCAAAGGCAGCTGTGTCACTGAAGGCCAGCCTGGGTGACAACTCATGAGAGTTTGAACCTGGAGCTCTCTGCACACTTTGCTGGCAGATTGACAGATTAGAGAGTCTTTTCTCCTTGGAACTTCTTACTGCTTATATAACTTGGGATGTGGTGGGGTGGGGTTTCAGTCTGGTAAGTTTCAGGGACTTCCTGAGACTTCTGGGTTGGTTGCTTCCTGAGATTTGAGGCAGATCCTGGTAGAACTTTCTGAGTCTTAAGGTGTTTCCCTCTGAGATGGAATGTTTCAATCTGCATAAAATTGCTGCACAACACCTATACTATAGGTGGTATGTGTCTTTCCATTTTGCTGATAAGAAAGCAGAGGATACAAGAGGTTAGGTAACTCCCTGAGGTCCTCTTGCAGGTGAAGGGTGGGGCTGCATCTTCACATGCAGAAGGTCTGCTTCCAGAAGCCAGTATTTCAGCAACATCTTTTCCCATGGCTTCCATACCTACTTGCTCCTCATGCATTCCAGATTGCTCATCCAGATAATGAGCTCTCTTGTCTCCTAAGAAACATCAAGGTCTTCTTTTCACAAAAAGTTATTGTAGACAGTGTATAGGTGTACTGAAAAGGCAATAGCTAGAGCTTTCCACCATAGAATTCATGGAAAACAGTCCCAGAGCATGTCTGATGAGAAGACAGTAAGGGAGCAGAGGAAACAAGAGAAGTGGGCTGGTTCAGGTAGTTGTAGTTGGAAGTTTTCCAATGTCCTGCCTGGCCCACGGTCAGGACAAATCTTTCTCACCCGCTGGTCCCACGGCTGCTCAGACCCAAGTAAACACACAGAGGCTTATATTATTTACGAACTATATAACCATTAGCTCAAGCTTATTACTGACTAGGTCTTACACTTAAATTAACCCATAAGTCTTATTTATGTTTAGCCATGGCACCTTTTTTCAGTTCTGCCTTCACATCTTGCTTCCTTTGTGTCTGGCTGGCAACTTCTGACTTAGCCTTCCTCTTCCCAGAATTCTCCTTGTCTGCATATCCTGCATATACTTCCTGTCTGGCTACTGACCAATCAGCATTTTATTTATCAACCAATCAGAGCAACACATTCACAGCATTCAGAGTGACAGTGGTGATATTTTATTTGTGCTTTAGTAAATAAAGTTTACCTGGAGATCAGAGGAAATAACAAGCCATTTTAAGTAAACAAAGAAGTCTGCCAGCAGTAGCACATGCCTTAATCCTATCACTTAGCAGACAGGATCTCTGTGTGTTCAAGGCCACACTAGGGAACAGAGCCAAGTGTGATGACATACGCCTTTAATCCCAGTACCAACCATAGAGTTCTGGAGACCTGTACAAACAGGAAGTGACAGAGCTGGCCAGGAAGAGGAAGTGATGTAGCTAGACAGGGAGCAAATCAGATGGCAGAACAACAAGGCATATAAGCCTGGGAAGACAGGAAGTCACTCTTCTTTGGAAGCTGCGGAGTTGGTGGGGTGAGGTTAGATCATGGTTTGTCCTGTTCCTCTGATCTTTCTCTAAGGCTTTTACCCCTATATTTAGCTCTGTGTTTTTTATTTATTAAGACCATTTAGAAATTCATCTACAGGTAATGAAGGAGATTAGGACTTGAGTGTGCCTGGAAGGTCACAGGGAGCCATAAGAAACTGTTGAGCAGAAAAATAGCAAGACCAAATTTGGGCATCAGAGAGGACTCTCCAGTGGTAAGAGCTGGATGGTGCAATCTCAGCCCCATGCCTTCTGCCCCACAACTAGGAGGGTCCTCTCTTCCTCCCATGTAAGAGGTAGTGCATACTTGTGGGTAGAAGGCCATACACTTCCCTCATTCATCCCTCAAAATTCAATCCAGCAATACTATTCCTGGGTGTGCACCTGGAGGACTCTAAGCATACCACAGTGATGCTTGCACATCCATGTTTATTGCTGTGCTGTCCTCAGCAGCTAAGAAATAGAACCGACCCAGATGACCATTACAGAGGAGTGCATAAGGAACTGTGGTTTGTATGCACAGTGGTGGTTTATCAGATGTAAAGAAAAGTGAAATAATGACATTTGCAGGAAAATGAATGGGCTATGTTATGCAAACCAAGCCTGATTCAAATAGACAAATATCTTGTATTTTCTCTCATATTCAGAATCTAGACATATATATATGAAATATATTTGTGAAATATGTATATACATATATTCATACAGATGCATATAAAGGAATGTAGAAAGGGAATTATTGGGAAGGAAAAGAAAAGAGACCAATGGCAGGGGAAGAGGGAGAGCAAGAGACAATCACAGACAATGAATAGGAGCAAAGTCTATGTGTCTAAAGTGTCACAATGAAATGTATGTTGTATGCTAATTTAAAATGTAAATGAAAAAGGAGTCTCTCTACTCCCCTAGCAGAAGGCTGAGATCGTGTCAGGGGCCCATGCCGTTTTGGCTTTTGGCCTAGTTTAATTTCTGTTGCTGTGAGAAAATACCCCATAAAGGCAGCTTAGAGGAGAAAGGACTTATTTTCACTCACAGTTCCGGGTTACATTCCTCATAGCAAGGAGGTCATGTCAGCAGGAACGTAAAGCTGTGAATCACTTCGCATCTACTGTCAAGAGCACACACATGAATGCATGCTTTCTTAGTGCTCAGCTCACTTTTTCCACTCTTACACTGTAGCACAAATCTTAAAAGGTCTTATTAATAAAAACAAACCCGGAGCCAGGTATTGGGGTGAATGCTGAAAGATCACCGAACAAGCCACAGCTAATCTCACCTCGTCAATTCCTCAGCTTATCTTGTTTCCTCAAACTGGAAGCCTCTGTGTCCTCATCCGAATGGATCTCAGCTGAACTGCTGTTAAAAGCTAAAAGCTTAAAAAGAGCCATAGTTCCTGGTCTTCACGCCTTATATACTTTTCTGCTTCCTGCCATCACTTCCTGGGATTAAGGACGTGTGTCACCATGCCTGGCTGTTTCCAGTGTGGCTTTGAACTCACAGAGATCCAGACAGATCTCTGCCTCCAGAATGCTAGGATTAAAGATGTGTGCCACCACTGCCTAAACCTATGTTTAATATAGTAGCTGTTGTGTTCTCTGACCCCAGATTAGTTTATTAGGGTGTACAATATATTGGGGAACACAATATCACCACATTACACAGTCCAGGGCACAAATCCAGGGAAAAGTGGTATTCACGGTAGGCTGTCTTCACACATCAGTTAATGCAGTCAAGCCCCCACAGACATACCCAAAGAACAGTCTGATCTGGAGAATCCATCTTTGAGACTCACTTTCCCACGTGGGTCTGGATGTGGAAAGCTGATCATTAACACTAACTACCACAGTTTCCCAAAGCACCGAGGTGAGGGACCAGTGGGTGTCTGTGAATGCACATCCTCTGGGTTAGAAGCCCCTATCTGAAGCCTCTGCAGTCTCCCTTGTGAATACTCCCACTGCGGACTATTTTAAGGTCCCTGCATGATGTCACCTGGGTTGCAGCCTTCCTGAAAGTTTAGCATTTAGTTCTAGGAAGCCAGCACACCTTAGTGTGCTGCATGGTGGCACCCAGGCCTATATTCCCACAGGCAGGAAGCAGCTCCCAGAAGACTTTGAAAAGAGAGGCAGCAATACTTGGCCAGGCCACAGCTGTCCCTCGTGACACAAGGGAATCAAATGCAGCCAAGGAAGCAACATTCTGGCTCCAAGGCTTCATGTTTCTGGAGGTTCTTTTTCACAAGCAGAACACCATCTCTGTCTGGCCCCTCTCTCAAAGAGAAGTGGTAGCAACATTTTCTTCTGACTTGGAAAAGGATTTATTTATTTTTATTTTATGTGTATGGATGTTCCACCTGCATGTATGTATGTGTACCACATGTATGCATTGCTTGAAGAGCCCAGAAGAAGGCCTGGGCTTACCTGGAACTAGAGTTACAGATGGTTGTGAGCTGGCTTGTGGGTGCTGGGAACTGAATCTAGGTCCTCTGCAAGAGCAGCAAGTGCTCTTAACTACTGAGCTACCTCTCCAAACCCTACTCTAACTTTTAAGACACACATGTCAACCAAAACCTCCTTCTGGAACTAAAAATGCAACTTAATGTAATGTCATGGATTAGTGCTACTGGGTACATGACCCCTGCAATGATGGATGAAGTCTGGGGATTTGAGGCTGAGCATCTGCAGGGAGGTCATACACCATTTTAATTTCCATAGTGTGCATATTCACTTGATCACTCACTCAGTGATTGATTTAGTCACTCAGTTGACATGAGCGGAGCCCAGATGTTGAGATGACATGCTACAGAAGAATAATGTCCTCAGGTACTGAAAAGTAACTGAGGTTTTAAGGACAACTGCCCTGATTTTAGCAGCACCCAAAGGCTAAGTAAGCCCTGCCACTCATTCTCAGCGTGCCAGTTAAAGAATCAAGTGAGCAGGCCATGGTCACATACACTTGTAATTCCAGCTCTTGAGAGGTAAGGCAGGAGGTTTAAGCCAGTTCAGGCGACACAGTGAGTCTGAGGCCATCCTGGGCTTCCTGTTTCGAAGAACAACACCATCCAAACCGATGAAAACGAGGGAGATGAGTAATGGTGAAAGGATAGGAAAAAGATACATTAAATGTGGTCACGTGGAGAAGAGAAGGAAATAAAAGGGCCGGGGACCCCACTTCTGCCTTTGGGGTGTTCTAGGTTTAAATGGAGGGGAAATGGTGCAGGGATCAGGAGTTATGCCTAACTAGGCAGTCCTGGGTGAGGGGTAGTCCGGTTTGTCGTTATCCCCCTCCCAGTTCTGTATGGTGATCTGGAGAAGTCAGTTGTTGTGAATTTAGGGAAGCCACCTGGTCCTGTGAGCTGATTACGGCTGCTCCAAGGTACGGCCTGCTCCAGGCTACGGCCTTGCCGTCATGGATAACTGCCCTCCTATGGGTCACATGGGTCTAGTCTGCTCAGCAGGCTTGCCTATTGCTCAGGAGTAGTTTAAGTCCCACGTTATGTGGATGTTTTTTGAGCCATCCCTGCTGAGTTCAGGCTGTGCCTTGCTCTACAGCACTTCATGCTTTGCAAAACACTAGCTTTTCAGGCTGTCTTGCTTTGGGAGACTCCACTTCAGAAGCAGCATTTGATAGCATTTTGAGTGTAATCCCAGAGGCAGGATGACTCTGCACCTTGGTGGACACATAATACCATCTGCCCAATGCCACCCACAGGACACAGACTGATAAGTTACTTGTTTCTGAAAGGAAGCCCCCTCTAAATTTACTCAAGTAAACTGGACTGTATGAGCACATTAGTATACTTAAAACTGTATCAGGAAAACCAGGACTAAACAATTATCAAACACTCTAGATCAAAGAAGGGATATGGCACCCTCACCTGGACCCCATACGGAGGAAGACATTGAGATGCTGATATCCCCCCCCCAACCTGACCCCCTAGGGTGTGTGTCAAGGGACTGACAGGCAGAGAAATCCTGACTGTCCCAGGAGTTTCATCTTGACTCAGTCACCGCTGTTGATGTGACCTGTTCTAGTTTCTGCCACTTGTCCGCCTGTCTGCCCACCTGGAATCTGTTCTGTACTTTGCTTGTATGGACGTCACAGTCTATCATCCTATCAGGACAGGATGACTCAACCCCAGGGCCCAACTGAATTCTGATTCTGTGGCTTGACTCTACAGTGGGTCCTCCAGCAGACCACCATTAGGGTGGGTTACCTAATGCCTGAAGAAACTTGCCTTGTATTTCTGTCAGCCTCCTTTGGTTTCTTTTGAGGGCCTTCAATGATGTCTTTAACCTTCTTGTGGCCATTCTGTAACCTACATATATGTAATACACACACACACATACACACACACACACACACACACACACACATATGCACAAATATATTACATTACATATTATATTGCTATGTGTAATGTGTGGTCTGAGAGTTAACATTAGTTAATATTGGAATAAAAGAATCTCCGTGTGTTTTCCAGTGGCCAGCAGGCAAAGAGAATCAGGTCTACTTGACAAGTTGTAGCCAAATGCAACTGAAATAGCCACTCCATAAATTCTGACACTGTGGAGAGACGGAAACATGAGCATCTTCATTTCTCACAAAAGGGTACCCATAGGGTCTTGTTGTTCCTAGAATTCAAGGGGACTCAAAAAAAAATCCTAAGGAAGTAAACACAGAGCCAGGAAGGTATACAATCGAGAGAGTCAGGTCAGAAAGCCTTTCCTTCTGTCACAAAGAGGACAGCTGGAGGAGGGTCATAGGTAAGAGATCAGAGGTCACAGGTGGAGGCAGGCAGTTGGTCATGAGTCTCCAAGACAAAACTAAAGAGTGAACAGTCACAAGAACTTCAAGTGCCAATAGATGGGAAGTCCAGGTCAATGACAGGAGGGCGGGGCCTCAGCACCAGCAGGAATATGTGGCCAAAGCAGACCTGGTGTAGAGGGGGCAGAATGTCCCTGTCACTGAGTTCTTTACTGCCTCCTGTGGGGGTGAGAGCCAATGTCAGGTAGGGATTACACTAGGGTTGACCAAGAAGGAGGAAAGGAATTAATGCTTGTAGAGATACCCTGGAGCCTCCTGCCTTCGTGTGAGGTTATTTACACATACGTTTTCAAGTGCTAGTGGTAAGGGAGAGTCTTCTGGGGTTATTGCATTATTCATTTGAGAAAATTAGCGCTCAGAGAGGTGAACTGACTTGCCCATAGTCACACAGCTCATAAGTTACAGAACCAATGGAAAGGAGAGAATTGCAGCTGAAGACAGGTTCAAGAAGCCTGGCAGGGGAATCAGTTGGGTGTGTCCCTGGATGACTGATGGGCTGGAGTGCAGGAAGGCAAGTGATGTCTTTGTTGTGCCCATGGGCACCACAGGAGCCATGCATCTGTCAGGACATGCTCAGAATGTTTACACAGGACACATTTCTAGCTCTCAGAGGAGGTCCCAACTATAAATGGAGATCATAGCCCCAGCTTGCGGATGCCTGAGAGCCAGGCGCTGGCTGACACTCAGATGGAGAACAGGGACTTCTTGTTTATATGACTCTCCATCTGGACAGCAAAGCCATGTTGGAGGGAAGGCCGTAGCTGAAGCTCAAACCACCTCCCTTCTCCCTCTGTGCCTGCTGCCTGCCCAGGTACACTGTAGGGGGAAGAGGCTTGTAAGGGCTCAGAGCCCAGCAGCATGGTAGGAAAATAGGTCAGAAGTTTCTTTGCTCCATCCCATTGTAGCACCTGAAAGTCCAGAAGAGTAACAACCTCTGTGCTGTGATCTTTTGACGGTAGGGTGCTTTCTTTATTACCTTTGTTTTGGCTAATTTGAAAAATGATTGGAAATATGTATTGGTCAGGGGAGATGACCCATCAACTCCAGCAGATTGACATCATGTACCAGGTAGTTTTGCATCACCACAGTAAAATACCTGAGGCAGCTGACTTATGAAGACAAATGTTTATTAAGCTTACGGTTTAGATCAGGCAGCTTCAGTGGCTTGGCCTCTCTTGAAGGCAGTAGATGACAGGACGTCATGATGGGAGCATATTTAGGAGCTAATGGTCCTTCTGGAATCAGAACGAAGACTGGCCTGAGTCCCACATGGACGAGAAGTTCAGGACAGTGATAGGAGGGAAAGGCTCAGCCACAGCAAGAAAATGTATTTGAAGCAGACTTCATGTTATCCCCAGCCGGGGCCTGTCTTCTCTTGGAAGAAGACAGCATCGGGGAAGGAATTGTCCTACAGTGATCCAGGGACTAGGAAAGTAGACAAGACTTGTAGAGATATTTCAGAAGATCTTAGGCTGTCCCACAGGCCTCACCTTTTAAAGATCCGCAGCAGCTCCTGGCAGCACCACCTGGGGACTCCACCCTAGCCTCAGAGTAGCCTGTGCTCACATCACCCGAGCTGTTGAAAGAGGAGGCCTGGGAAGAGGTGCTATCTCATGAAGTCACTCAGGGGCCAGGCCTTGCCTTTTCCTGGCCCCACAGGATCCCGACGATTGTGACTAGAACGCAAGAGAGGAATGTCTGGAAGGTATTTAGGGATTAGCCTAAATGAACCCCACACGAGCTACTCCTGACCACCTTGTATTGCTGGCAATTGTCATCCATCTCCATTTGACTGGAAGCAAGATCAGAATCCAAGTGCTTAGAAAGAAAGAGTCAGTGTTCCTGACCCCATGTCCCAGGGTCTCTAGGAGTCCTTGTATGTTAGGAACTGGTGGTGACGGGAGGTCCTCTGGGGTGCCCCCTACAGACACAGGCTGAAAAAGCACCCTGTAGTAACAGAGGGCTTTAAATCAGAGTTGACAAGCTCCCCTTACCAGTTGGGATGCTGGAGGTGAATTCAGTCCTAATGCTAATAGCAGCCCTGTCCTCAGCACTCGGATATGCTTGTGAGCCTGCGACTTCATGAATAGAACCTTCGGTGGGTGTTGCATGGTGGTCACATATAGCACAATGATCTAAGAAACTCACCAGAGACATTTGGACAGAGCTCCAGGATGCTGAGGACCTTTGGGTAGGTGATTGTTCGTAAGAAATTAAATCTATGGTTAAGGAGTTGAACACAACTCTCTATAGACAGTCTTTTCATTTCTGCAGGATGTTCATACACTTACTTTCATTCTTGAAAGGTTCTAGTTTGGACAATAAGTTATGTCTACTCCATTGAGAGCAGACTTAGCCCTTGGATCTCTTGGCTGATCAGAAGAGTCCATCCCCCTTCTCTCCAAGCAGCTTGCACAGCCTAATAACACCGTAATGATGCAAGGTTCGGGTCTTGTCATTGCCACACCAAACTCACAGATTCTACAGCAACTTGGTCTCCTTTTCCCTAGGTATCAAAATCATGTCCCAACACTCACTATTCAATAAGCAGATAATTGTAGCATGAATCTTAAAGAGTCTTATTAATAAAATCAAACCTGTGGCCAGTTATTGGGGTGAATGCTGGAAGGTCAGAGAAGCAGAATAAGCCACAGATAACCTCACCTGGCCAACTTCTCAGCTGGTCTTGTTTCCTCAGACTGGAAGCTTCTGTGTCCTCATCCCAATGGCTCTCAGCTGAACTGCTGCTTGAAAGCCTGAAGCTTAACCAGCTAAAAGCTTCTAGTTTCTGGTCCTCATGCCTTATATACCTTTCTGCTTTCTGCCACCACTCCCTGGGATTAAAGGCTCGCTTTCTGGGATTAAAGGCGTGAGTCACCATGCTTGGCTGTATCCTTGAACAGAGGGATTTCTGCCTCTAGAATGCTAGGATTAAAGGCGTGTGCTACCACTGCCTATCCTAAGTATCTAGTGGCTTTTCTGTTCTCTGACCCCAGATAAGTTTATTAGGGTACACAATATTTTGGGGAACACAATACCACCACAGATAATAACACAAAGTCCTAAAATCTCTGGAAGGTTGGAAAGCGTGAATTCTTAGTTCTAGGTTATATGGCTATGAAGATAAGTGACATCACAAAGAACTCAAACTTTATTTCCGTGTACAGACATGCTAGTTCTAGGCCATCCCTTCTTCCTCTGTGCTTGGATATGAGGTCTACAGTGTCTCTTCTGTAGGGAAGACACAAGCAGTCCACACCAGGCAAGATTCTGCAGGAAGACCAAAAATCAGAACAGCCCTGAATGGATCTAGGTCATGGTTAATTTATAGATATTATTATAGCCTTCCAAAGCCTCTCTCTCAGTGCATTCATCATTGTCACTCAGAAGTCTTGTTTGCATAGAGTAACACACGTGTTCCCAACTCTGAGAGGGAGAGAGGAGATGTCTGCGGTGTGAAGGGAGAGTAAGATGTGAACGTGCTAGTTGAATGTCAACACTAAAGAGTGTCTGGGATAAGTCCTGTTTGGAGGATGAGGGATGCGCAGAATATACAATCGGGTAAGTAATGAATGTTGCTTTTAGCCCACATGGTAACCAGAGCGAACCTTGCAGCATCCCAGCCGTCATCTGGGTTGTGGATTAATGCTGAGTTTGGATGAATCATGGCTTTGGCTCTCTTGGACTTTTCTGTTCACTTTTTCTAGGAAAGGGGAAGAGTGAACCAGAGAAGAGAGGGCCTGCCTAGCTCCTAGGGTGCTGCTCTTCTTGTCTTCCTGCTAGTCCCTTTGGGAGCTGGGGTAAAAGTTAAAAGCTTTTTCATGCAAATACTCTTTAGAGCTGGAAGGGGCTTATCACCTGAGAACTTCCAGACCTGATCGATTGTACCCCCATTCAAGGAGATTCTGGGAGCTGTAAGTACTTCAAAAAAATGAATATTACTCAATTAAATGTGGCTTAGAAAGAATCTTACAACCATCGAATCAAGCCCATCAGTCTACAAGTGGTATTGATTAACACAAGGGAAGTGCTTAAGTAAAAGAAAGCCAATTTACAGAACAATGGCCTTGATTAAAGTTGGCTCACAGATATGTCCAAAAGGCGACCAACACAACGTGGATGAAGTCTGGAAAACTCTGATCTGCTGTACACATCTTGATTTACAGATGGGTAAGCTGAGGCCCAAATTAAAAAAAAAAAAGGTCAATCTAGGCCTGCCTTTGTGATGTCTATCAGTCCTCCAGGAGTGCTTTCTAAGGCCATTTTTCCTCAGGCCCCACAGCTTGAGGATGCTGTCTGGCCAGCATCCCAGCCGTGATTGCTTCAGCTCATCTGAAGTGGCACCTCTACCCCTGCTCTCATTGAAGACAAAGACCCCCCATCTTTAACTCTTTATTCACATCTCTGTCCCATGGAAGACTGGCAATTTTCTTTGGGGATCTTAAGCAGGAAAGCAAGGTTCATCAAAAGCCTATGGACCCTCCATTTTGCCCAAAAGCTTTGGATAAAGCAAAGTACAGTATTTGTGCTTGCTCATTCCAGGAAGGGCCATGTGCAGAGAATGAACACAAGCTTGTTTTAGGAGTGGAGTTGTGGTATCAGCAGGCTTGGTGTCTAAGAAGCTGTGCCTCTCTCCACCAACACAGCCAGGAGCGGAGATCTGGCAACCATCTCTGAAGCATCCTCTACAGGATAGTGTTCAGCCACGGAGTGGTCCTCTGGGCTAAGACCTCCACTGTGTTCCAAGGAGCATCATCCCACCTACATGCAGCTATAAATATCAGAGACAGAACTGCCTGTGCTGACAGCTTCCAGAAGTATCTTCCTGGCTCTAGTTTGGCCACTGAACATTATCTGCATCCTGACTCCACAGGCTGGTCATGCCTGCTTGACTCCTGCTGTCTGCTCCCCCACCTCCAGGTGGAGACCACAAGGCTCTAACTCAATCCCACAAACCTCCGATCACCTCAAGGCTCCTAGCTAAGGTTTTGATATTTGGAGGTGTGTGTCATGTGAACATGTACAAGTTGGTTGAGGAGAATACATCAGGAAAAGAACAGCCTGAGTGACAGAAAATATTAATGAGGGATCAAGGTTGAGATCAAGGAAGACAGAGCAAATAGTAGATAAGAGAAAAACCAGGATCGTCATATCAATACCAGTTAGAAAAGATATAAGAAAAGGATGTTTTTGTAGATAAAGAGGCATTCCCTAGTTACTAGAGGAGTAATTCACCAATATGGAGTAATTTAAAGCTGAATTGCACCTAATTGTATTGTCCTGTGGTGGCCCTAGACAGCGTTGACAAATACGTTTTAATACGCTTTTCTTGTGTATGTGTGGGATGTCTGTATATGTGCTCATGCATGTGTGCATCTGTACATGTGAGGCCAGAGACTGACATCAGTAGTCTTCCCAAGGTACTCTCCACCTTAGTTTTGAAGACAGAGTCTCTCATTGGACCTGGAGCTCACTCAGGCTAGCTGGCCAGAGAGCTCCAGCAGTCTCCCTTTCTCTGCCTTCTCAGGGCTAGGGTTATAGACCTGTGATGTTACATCCCTCCCCCATTTTTAACCGTATGCTTTGGGGATCAGAACTCAGATCCTTACACTTGCAAGGTGAGCTCTTTGCACAGTGAGCTGTCTCCCCAGCCCCTCTTATACTTTTCTACAAATGGACAGATTGAGAGAACAAAAAAATGTTTTATTTTATTTCGCAGTGCTGGGCACTGAACCAAAGACTGTGTGCATGCTAAACAAGTGTTCTACTATTACACTACCTCGCCAGGCCAAGAAGACAGAAATAAATCATCTTCCCGATGTACACATGTGTAATCCCACACCCAAATCAGAGAATTCAGGCTTTTTAACCAAACATAGGCCAAGACCTAGCTTTTCAATGATTTTCATTTGCTTTTAAATTAGCTGACTTTGTTTTGGTTTCCAGGGAATATTTTCCTTTAAATATAGAATTTTTATTAATTCTTTGAGATGTTATACATGTGTACAACATATTTTGACCAAATGTACCCGATCCTTTCTCCATGTACTCTCAGATCCACCTCCACTCCCATCTACCCCAAACTTTGTCCTCCTTTTTCTTCCTCCTCCTCTTCTTCATAACCCTGGAGTCCATTTTGGCTGCCCACATACTCACAGGTGTGGGGCCAGCCACTGGATCATGGTAGATTTACCAGGGGCCACACCCTTTCAACTGAGTCTCCTTTCCCCAGAATCCATCCGTTCGCCATAGCTTCTCAACTAGGAGTGAGGGGGTTGATCTGCTCTCCCACCCTCCACGCTGGACTGTTGACTGGCTTGTCGTGTGCATGCCTTACGTAGGCCTTTCCTGTACAGACAATCACAGCTGCTGTAAATTCAAGAGAGCAGGAAACCTGTCCTGTCCAGAAGACATAGTCCTCAACCTTGGGCTCTTAAAAATCTTTATTTTTTATTTTGCAATTTACTTATGTTTATTTTATAAGTATGGATGTTTTGCCTGCATGTGTCTGTACACCATGTTCCTGCAGTGCCTGAGGAGGCCAGAAGAGGGCATAAGATTTCTTGGAACTGGAGCTATAAGTGGTCATGGGCTGCCATGTGGGTGCTGGGAGATGGATCTGGGTCCTCTGCAAGACTAGGAAGTTCCCTTAACCACTGGCCCATCTCTCTAGCCCTTCTTACAATCTTTTGCCCCATCTTTTAGTATGTTCCCTGAGCCTTGGCTTGTGTGTGTGTGTGTGTGTGTGTGTGTGTGTGTGTGTGTGTGTGTGT
>CABHPR010129263.1:0-15454 GCA_902168415.1 Peromyscus melanophrys
GGGGGGGGGGGGAGATAGCATTGACATGCCATGATCTAAGTTCCACAGCAGGGGTTTTTTGCTCACAGAAACAGAAAGTAAAGACAGATTCAGATAGAAAATCTCTCTAAACAGGTCATAGTGTGTTTAATATATATATATATGTAGGCTTGGGAGAGAAAAGAAAAATGGTAGAAAAAGTTCTTAAAAAGAAATAGAATAATAAAAAAAATAAGCCATGTAAAGATGGAAAATACACAGAGAGTCTGGATATTGTATGTTATTGAGTTGTCTTTAATTTTTTTGACTACTAATGAACAAACAATAACTGCTGAGAGATGTTAGACTATGAGAGCTGCTAGATAATACCTACCTATACATTTTAAACTATCTTGACTTCAAAATTTAAGTCAAAAGATATATTTGGGAAAGAGGTTCTGCTTTTATTTCCACAGGAAACAAGAGGCTATGGATTCATTCCAGGTTAAGAAAAATCAGACTTGATCAAGGAAAACACCTTGAAAATTCTCTGATGGGAATGGATGGCCCAGATGATCCAACATTTCAGAGTGTCTCTGTTGCAGTGTGCTCTGAGTTCTACATTCAGAACGGCTTCAAGGCTGCTGGATAAGATGATCCAGCCTCACAGACTACTCCAATCAGGTCTTGAACATAATCCTAAATTTTCTCAGGGTCCCCCAAAGATTGCCAGTGCTCCCAATCAACAGGAAATAGTCTAGAGTACTATGCCCACATTCCCCAAAATAAATTATGAATGTTTGTCATCATTTAGGGGGCTTGGTTATAAGTTGTTATGGATAATGGTCAGGAAAAAAGCTAAACAAAGGAGGTTAGATTCAGGGGTCTTGTTCTGAAAAAAAGGGGAGGATATAGAAATGATAGGATAAAGTGGTAAATTATTGAATCTACTTTACTCCAAAAAAACAACTATTAATCTTAAATATCTTTGCATTGGTATGGATTTTGGTTTATTGATACAAATTTAAAGTTAATTTTGTTATAAGTATATTTCTACTCTTGTTTAATACATTATATTTATGAAACTCTTTTAAAAATGTAATGTATAATTAAAAATTCAGATTAATAGTCATCTACAATAGTCAAACTTATTGTCATGTCAGGTGTGTTTTCAAGGTCATAATCAGATATATTTAGTTAGATAGATGGTATTCAAACACTTCATAATATGGCATTTAATATATTTAATAACCTAAAGCTTTTCATGACAGTGAGACATGTCTGCTCCTGGCAGCACTAATTTACTTCAAAGAGGATGATGGGCATTGAAGAAACTCCATATAGAGTTGTTTTCTTTATGGCAAAAGCTAACCATGTGGGTACAGAAACTGCTGTTGTCTTGACTGCTGACAGTATGCCGATCAAACTGGACAAGCAGGACACAAAGAAAGGTGACTGCCAAACTTTGTCAAGACAGGGTAGTACAGTCCTTCAAAATTTCCTGCTTCTGAAAAAGGTCTGTCAGATATTCTAGACCTGTAGGCCAAAGACAGGTGCCCCAACATTACAAAGGAATTTTGGGTGACGGTCCAGACAGCCTGATGTCCCCGTCATTAGGTAGCATTTCATCCTCTTGGTCTTTGATGGTATTGAAGACTAAATAGTTATAATTATAGTTTTTCTTATTTATAATAGAAAGTAAATTAGATACAAAACTTTAAACTCACCAAGATAAGATAGATAGTTAAGTATTTTATCTAATTTTGCCAAATGCAAATGGATTGGATATTATTACCATAATTCTTTCTGAATAACTGTTTTTGTTATGTAGTTTTACTATATTAAGGCTAAAACTTCCTTTTTAATGAGACAAAAAGGGTGAAATGCTGTGGAACAATCATTTTCTACACTATGAATATGTATTACTCACATTTGCTAATAAAAAGTCAATTGACTGATAACTGGGCAGGAAGAGATTGATCATGAGAGCCAGACTAGGAGAATTCTGGGAAGAGGAAGAGCAGAGTCAGAGAGTTGCCAGCAAATGCAGAGAAGCAAGAAGAGAATGTCGTACTGAGAAAAGTTACCAAGACAAGAGACTAAACATAGATTAGAATTATGGATTAATTTAAGTGTAAGAGCTAGTTAATAATAAGCCTGAGATATCAGCCAAGCATTTATAATTAATATAAACCTCTGTGTGGTAATTTGGGAAGTGGCTACAGGGTATTTGGGAGGACAGAAACTTCCACTTACAGCTATGGGATCTGTATGACCTGCTCAAGGTAGAAACAGTAAAGAAATACATTCTCCCCTAGAGCAAATCTAATCTATTGCTTTAGTTCAGTAAAACAACAGCAAGATTTCCAATGCATTTTGGAGAACTTTGAGAGAATAAACTTGTGCTGTTGTAAGCCTCTGAGTCCATGTCCATTTTTTTACATCATCAGTAGGTCTAACAGCTGAAAATAGATTCCTTTATGAACTTACATGTGTTGAATCAAGAAAGTAACACTCAGAGAAATAGGTAGATGGGCACTAAGGTAAGGATGAAAAGGAACAAAGCCCTAGAACTGTATAGCACTGTGAAAGCTGACTGATGGTGTGAGGGCAGGGACTTCTCACTCATTAGCAGTTCAGTTACCTGAGGGAATGTCTCAAATTTGTAGGGATTAAATACAGGGAAAGCATTGTGTTGTGTGACAAGACATTTCCTGGGGAAATGCAATACATACTTCTATGTACCTGAGTAGGGAGCCCACAACAGACCAAAGTAAATGGATACCACCAAATTCCAACTTAGTGAACCAATGAGTTTTATTGGAGTTACTTGCAGGAATATGGGTGAGGGGTAACTTATAGGAGCAGAAATGCGTCAAAAACAGGTGCATGCCCAAGGTCCATCCCAGCATGGGTGATAACTCATAAAAGCTGGGAACATGGAACACACTTCACAGCCTACAGGCAGCTCAGCTTGTTATGGCTTCTTTTAGGCAGCTGGTCTGGTCTCATAATCTTTACTGTATCTTGACTTGTCTGAGAGTGACTGTCAGCAGTCTTTATTGTTTTCTCTTGGGAGAGAGGGGCCTGGTGAATCTGATCAGCTTCAGGGACTTCCTGAAGTTGTTTTTAATTGCTTACCTTCTGTCTTAAGGAGCTTCTCTGCAGAGTAGAATGTATCAATCTGTTGATGAAACATGGACCTAACAAATTTGAGTTCTAAGAGGTAGTGAAGCTATAAAAATTTAAGAAATGGCAAATCACCGAAGTAAAATTATAATTTTAAGATTTTCACAATGTTCTATTTCCTATAACAATGTGATTCAGAATATATTACAATACTGATTCCTTGAGTTACTGGAGACTATTTTATGATTAATAATGTAAACATAACATAAGATTGAGTGTAGCTACTTCAACATTCTAAAATTAAACTATTGTTACAATGAACAATTTTTTGAGGCTTGTGGCATTTGGGAAAGTGACTTCTAGTAGAGTAAACATTGTTCTTTCCATTTCTTTTTCTTTTTTTTCTTTTTTTTTTTTTTTTTTTTTTGGTTTTTCGAGAGTTTCTCTGTGTAGTTTTGCGCCTTTCCTGGAACTCACTTTGTAGACCAGGCTGGCCTCGAACTCACAGAGATCTGCCTGCCTCTACCTCCCGAGTGTTGGGATTAAAGTCATGCACCACCACCACCTGGTTGTTCTTTCCGTTTCTTGGGTGAGTAATAGTCTAAGCAAAGTATGAGCATACACATATGTATGCACATGTAATAATGTCATGAAGTAGGAGGTTGCGGTAAGATACATAAAAATATGCATGTGAAATAGTTATATTGTCTACATGCAGCCAGGGTTAAAGGTGTATTTTTCACACCCCTTATTCTGCATTGGCACTGTGTATTCCTATTTTAAGAGTAAGAAAATCAGGCCAAGATAAATAACTTACATAAGGTCAAATGACCTGTTGGTGACTGTAATAAACTGTTTAGATTAAGGAAAGTTGGCTTTGAGGATGCCAGGTATAGACCTGGTGCTGTTCACAATGGTTAAAACCTCAGAACACTGCCTGAAGAAAGTGTTTCTATTGTTTTCCATTTACATGACAAGAAGCAGAAGGTTGGTATTCCCCCCAAAACCATACAGTAATAGTGCTGACTCAAACTTGGGCACTTTATTATAGAATCAATTGCTTAATGGCTACCTAAGTAAACTCGTCTACATAGTAATCACAAATTACTGAGTTTAAAAAGTTAAAAAGAGTTTTGTTATAAGCCTGATTTATTGCTATGTTGTTTGTTTTGACACAGGTTTCATGGATCCCAGGGTGACCTCTAACTTGCTATATAGGCAAGGATGAACCTGAACTCCTGACCTGCCTGCCTAGGCCTTTCAAACACAGGATTACAGGTATGTGTCACTTTGTCAGCCATAAGACTGTTTTAAAATGAACACCATGCACCATCTGCCAGAGAAGCAGAGAACTTGTCATCTTTGTGGATGTGCTTAGTCAAGAAGGGCTGCTCTATCAGAAAAGAATCTCCAGTCAACAAGTAACAACTGATTTCTGCATTTGCAACAGACAATCTGAGAGTAGGAATACTTCTGCCATGATTTCAGTGGACAGGTCTCAAGGATCAAAGCCATTTATTATACAATCAGCAAAGGTTATTCTATCAGTTATGTTCCTCATTGTTGTAAAATTTAAGGAAAAATGGATTTATTTTGGCTCACAGTTTGAAGTGACGTGAAGCCATGACAACCAATGAATGAATTCACTGGTCATGTTGTGTTTGCTGTCAGGAAGCAGAGAGATCCAGGCTGGTATTAGGCTTACTTTCTCTATCCTACTCAGTCCAGGATCCTGCCCATCAATAGCGCCATCCACATCAGACTGCATCTTCTTTCTTCATTCAACCTTTGTGGGAGCATTCTCAAAGACACACTAGATATATGCTTTATGATGATTCTAATTCTAATCAAGTTGACAATGAATATCAAATGCCAGCTATAAACTCTTGTATTAATTCTCTTGGCATTACATGAATATTGCACAAAACTGTGGCTACTTGCTGGAATCAAAAGTTCTTAAAAGAATTTTTATATGAGCCTCTTTCTTTTTCCATTTATTTCTTACCTTTCTTTCAAGTGCCCTGCAAACAAATACCTAGGTTCTGAGAATTAGAAACTTAGTTGACTAAATGACAAATAAAAGTAAAAAAAAAATTTGAAGTGAGAAATTATTTGCATATCTATTTCTCTACTCTTGGTAAATATTATTTTCAACAATTTCCATTTTCTAGCCTTGTCTTAGCAAAATGGTAATAGAACTGGAGGAAAAGTAAAGGGGCTTCAGAGTTGGCACAGAACACATCCAGATACCAATTTCTTAGCACAAAGAAATTTTATTACCCTGGAAGGGCAAGTAGGAGAGGGATGCCCCTAGATATCAGGCAAAGACAGCAACAGGTGTCTCCTTGGGAGTAGTTTTTAAAGAGAAAAGGCAGAAAGTCTGTACTAGGATGAGCTGGTAAGTCCTGGTTGTACATGTTAGTCTATGTAGTCATTTTGATAGCTGGGCCTTGGTGGTCAGCCTCAGGAATGAGTCAGACATAAGGAAGTGAGCAAATAAGGAAAGGGACCTTGGTAGCTTGCTTTCAGAATGTGGAAGTGCCTAAATAAAGGAACCTAATCATTTAGCAAGGGTAAGGGAAGCAGGACCAGACCTGCTGTCCCCCTGTTTGCAATACTTGGGCCTGTTAGACCTTCAGAAAGAATGGTCAGCTATGATTAAGAGATTCTCTGTGCACTTTCAGAGTAAAGTAGTTCTTTGGCCTGAATGCTGAACTTGTGATAGAACTTGGTTGAAGATATTTCATTTGTATTTCTTTTCTCAGTATGAGTAGAAATCTGCCTGAGTCTTTCCCTCTGTGCTTAGTAGCATTCATACTAAAAGCTTCGAGTTTGTTCTTAACTTCTGGTTTTCTATGAAATGATAACAATATGATGATAACAAACAGATGATAAGTCCGACAACAGGATATGAATGAGGATAGGTAAATATTCATGGGCAGGACTCCATCTGGGTGAGGTTTTTGGCACATATGTTTCCATTTAATCTTTAATCTCATTTTGTAAGTGAAAATTCCAGGTTCATAGAGATTTGGAGACTTGCTCATGTTTACATTAGCAATGATCAAACCCTGTCACTCTGATCCCATCTCTATCCTTAAAATTGCTCTGCGGACTCATCATTATACACAATGGGTAAAATAGGGGAAATTTGGAACTGGCTGTATTTCTTTAGATTACTAGGAGTAAATATGAATTAAAATTTATAATCTGAGGCCAGGCATGACAGCATGTGCCTGAAATCACAATCACAGCACTTGGGAAATGGACGCAGGAGGAGGATCAAGGATCAATGTAACCCTGCCTTGGCTACATTGGGCATTTAAGACTGGCCTCAACTGTCCAGTCTGAAAGAATTAAAAGAAAAAGTGGAAAAAGTTTGGTTTCTACTCATTACTCCTTGTGTAATACTGGACTGAGTCACTGCTCCTTTACGATGGATGAAACGTCGCTGGTATTTTTAGTTTTATAAGAATATCCGAGGTGTCCATTTGTAATGCTCAGCCAGACGCTTGTGGCACAGTCACCTCGGATAAGCAGTATAAAGTGTTTTAAGTCATAAATTTCTTTTCATGATGTCTCAAATCCGCATGAAATATTCATATGAAAGTCTATTTGTTTCTTCTCTAAGGAGGAATCAGAGGCACAGGAAGGTTCATTTCCTTCCTAAAGTCCTGAAGTGAAAGAAAGAAGTGTGACTCCAATGCAGTTATCTACCTGTGGAGTCTAATCACTACCTCCGCCAAACCCCTTCATTCTGAGAACTCTAAGTCAGGAAGCGTTGTCAGCAAGATATTGCCTATGTCAGGCTCTAGAGATGCACTCATCAATATAAACATGTACACAAAGTAACACTGAGTACCACACAGGGGTCGTACGACTCACATCAGTGCCCAGATTTCTGCCAAGGACATAGAACAGTGGAAAACATGTCTAATTCTCACCTACAGGGGAAGTTTCTTTGGGCTCATGATGTTTCAGCTTCATGGAAGAAGTAATCCTCAAGATTGCTGCTTCTCACAGTCTACAAAGCTGCACAGGGAAAGCAAGGCTGAATCACAGCCTTAGGAATTCAACTAGTTGTTCATGGGTTTCACAAGAACTGGCTATCTTCCAAACATGGCACCAAGTTGCTTTACTTCAGGGGAATGATTTCTTTGCTCACTTCTTTAAGTCTTTAAACCTTAAGTTTTGTTTTATTTTTTTCCTCATTGTTTTTAGATTCTTACCAAACTAATACAAACATTAAAAGGTTTGAATGACATTTTCTTAAGATGAATTAAGAAATTATCTTGTCTTGTAATTCAAGACCTTGAACAAGCAGAGCTCAGTGGATAAATAGAAAAACAAACAAGCAAATCTTGACAACATGCTTATCACTACAGACCAAAGGAAAGCTAAGTCTGGACCTACCATTTGTGCTTCAGAAACACTGGTCTCAGTTCTGGCTACATATTAAACACACTGGGAATTTTAAAAAGCTCAGGCAAGTCAAAGGCCACCAATGAAGGGGCTCTGGGTTGATGAGACCACAACATTATTAATATCCTTGTAAAACCTTATGTCTGTCACATAATGCACTCGGGTCCTCACAGCAGTTTCCATAGTGCTCACACATCAATCGTCAGGAAGCTACTGTAAGAGGGCATGAGAATAAAAGAGTGGATGCTAGAGATGTGGAAGGATATAAGGAGATGAGAAAAGAATAAGAAAGAGTTATAAAAGGAATAAATCTGATCACAGTAGTTAATGTGCACATAGGAAAATTCCAAATAACCAGATTTGAGTGACATTCTCTGCTTTTTTTATTTTACTAGAACAAAACATAGATGATTTTTGGAGAAAATAATGCATGCAAGGTTTAGAGATATTTCTCACAAAAGTATTAAAAAGTAAATAAAATTGTGTTTCCATGGCAGTCTTTGTGCATAGTTAGGATAAATTTTTGTTGTCCCTAGGTGTCCTTAAGTTTGAACCAACAGAAAATGAAATTGAACTCTTCATAGGAGTAATTGAGAACTCATTCTGAATATAAAATTTAGTCATCCATTCACTTAATTGTTTTAGCAATGCACCATCAAAAAACTAAACTTCTCAAGGTTCAAACCTACTTCCTTAAGAATGCTCTCTTAGCGAAATGATCCATAAAGCATTGACACGCCATCTTATAAATGATAATTTTTGGTTCTACCGTTTCAGTGGTTCCAAGGTTAATGACGGGCTTGTCATTGCTGTCCAAGTCTCATCAGGCACATATTGTCAGGAAGGTATTTACCATCAGTGAATGTTACAGAATCAATAGTGGTAATGAGGAGCTGCTTTCTCTCAGAAGCAGGAGCAAAATACAACTGTCATTTTTTTCACATGCCTTGAATCAGAGAGCTGGGTCTTTCTGAACCAGTTTTTATCAGTCACCAACAGGCAGGCCGAGAATTTGATAAAAAAGAACAAAGCACACAGATTAATGTGATGGACAAGGATGTAAGAGTTTCAGCACCTTTCTAGAAAACAGACAAAAATGACACACAGACAAAGTCGATGACAATGGAAAAAGGTTTGTTTAAGGGGGAAACATGAGAGGCGAGAGCCAAGTTTGGCAGTATAAGGCGTATCAGCTTGTGCTTACTTTAAAAACCAAATTTAAAAATAGAGCTTTTAGAAAAGTAAATTCACTAAGAGTATTTGGGTTATTCTTATGTATAATTGCTTCATAGACTCAAATGGTTTGGTTATGGGTTTGCTTTTCACCAGTTTAGATTTCCTGAGTCCTGATCAATGAATTTAGGAGAATGACTCATTAGACACAAAGAAGATGGTAACTTTAAGTATTTTACCTACATGTTTATGAACTGAGAGTCTGTCACATGGTATTAGTCTGTTAGCATGAACACTTCAAGATTAAAGGTGTTATGGAGAGCAGCAGTGCCTAACACCATTACAGTGGGGTCAGAGTCTCAGAGGGCAGCCAGGGGAGCATTGGTGAAGACGCAGTCCCAGCTACAGTGGAGTCACCAAGATACTGGAGATACCAAGATTTCAAAACACATGTCGAGGGCAGTGGCAGGTGTGAAGTAGAGCTGGCCTGAGTCTACCAGATAAGCTGTGTGTGTTCTGCAGATGGCAGAGCCAGAGAAGTCAGACAGAACCCTTTGGAATCAGAAGATCCAAGATGTCAGACATTGAGGTATTTAAACTGTTGAGTTTTTGGTTTTGATTTGATTTGATCATAACTATGCCCCAAATTGCTCCCTCTTGGAATAAGAAATATTTAAATTTATTTTGATTCTACAGGAACCCACGGTTATGACTTTTGGTGTTTTAAAAAAGATCTTTGACTTTTAACGTATTGTAAAATTTAAAGACTGTGGAACCTTTAAAATTGTACTGTTCTCCAGTACAAATGAGAAAGGAAGGTTATGGCTTAGGGTGACGCACTTGTGTATCAAGTTGACAAAAGGTGGAGTCTCCTAGTTAGCTTCAGCTGTTGACTTGACACAGCCCAAAATTATCTGAAGAATTTTCTATTGGGAATGGACCAAATCAAATTAGACTGTGGGCATGTCGGTGCAGCGTTTTATTGATTGTTCATTGATGTTCGAAGTCCCATCCCACTGTGGGTAGGGCCATCCTTAGGCAGGTGGACCTGAACAGTTTAAGAAAGGTAAGTGAACTTGACCCTGTGAGTGAGCCAGTGAAAGAGTTCCTCCATGGTTCTTGGCTTGAGTTCTTACCCTTACTTCCCTCAGTGATAGGCTGTTCCTTATAAGTGTAAGAAAAAAATCTCTAGTTCCTAAATTGCATTTGGTTATTGTGTTTATCACAGCAACAGAAAAGCAAACTAGAAAAAAAATGTATGTATGTATATATGTATGTATATGTGTACACACACACACACACCCCTTGAGATACACTAAGGAACTTAGTATTACATCAAGAGCAGGTGCATACCCACAATTCTATTACACGGTTTTCACTTAACAGTAAAATATCAAATAGGTACTAAAAGTGAACGAACTAGAATAAAATATTTATCAATTAGTTCCAAAGGAGCAGATTTACTCCATGCCTGTAAGCTGCTGTGTAAAAGCTGTCCACAGTGAATTCTCTATCATTACTAGAAGGAGCCTGAAACACTAAGAAGAGACGTGGTCTTTTCAAGATGCTATTACATAAGTACAGTTCTTTCCAGCTGAGATCCTGCTATAAAGTCCAGGCTGGCTCCATACTCTCAATCCACCTGCCTTGTCTCCATGAGCGTATGGATGATGGGTGTGTGTCACTGTGCCAGGCTTTGCTTTTAATGTTTGCATAAATCCTTTCATCCAAGTTGTTTCATTTACTACTTGATGGATTTACTTCCAAATTCAGTTGTTATGAACTAAATGGCATCACTCCACCTCTAGCTCTAATTCAAATATGGATATACAATTTACAATGCGTTCATCTTTGGAGATAGACTCTCCAGGACAAACTCATACTTAGATAAGGTCATCAAGAGACCTCTCAGTGAGGTTAGTGTCTTATAGAAAAGAAGCACCAAGACAACAGAGCTTGCCTGCTTGCCCCCAACCCCTTCCCACTACCTTTCCTCTACCCCTCTCTCTTCTCTGTCTTTCTGCCATATAAGGACACTGCAAGAACGTTACCAAACTCTCATTGTCAACTCAGACCTGGAGGCTGCAGAGCTATGAGGAAATACAATAAATATTTGTTCTTTAAAGACCTAGCTTTCTGCATTTTGTTATAGCAGCCCTAGGTAAGGCACCATTTTCTATGACACTTTGAACTTTGTCAAATTCAACCACAGTGTCTCAGAAAGCACCTTTTCTTGTTTAATACAATGAGAAAGCTTGGTCCTGTTCTAAACATCCTGGAATCATTCTTCAAGGGCATCTTACTCTGATTCGTGAACTGATAGCAGCCATCTTTCGAATTTTACTCTGCTCACATATGTACTTCATTTTTCACAAATAGGAAAACAGTTTTTTGAAATAGTAGATTTTATTTCAAATGTTTTTCAAAACAGAAATAATTCTTTTTATAGTAGTTTTATATACAGACCAATATAATCTAGTAATGGATTAGAAATAGTAATTACTATATTTAAAACATTGTCTTTATTTTTAAATTTATATTTGGTTTTACATCCTAACCAAAGCTTCCCCTCCTTCCCCTCTGACCAGCTTCTCTAACTCCCCTTCCCCCTCCCCATCCACTCCTCCTCCACTGTTTCTCTTCAGATAGCAGCCAGCCATGGTATATCAAGCTGCAGTGAGAGCAGGCACTCCTTCTCTATCAAGACTGAATGAGGCAATCCAGCGGGAGGAATGGGTCCCAAAATCAGGCAACAAAGTCAGAGACACCCCCTGCTCTCACTGCTAGGAGTCCCACAGGAAGATCAAGTTACACAACTGTAACATATATGCAGAGTGTCTAGGTGGGTCCTGCACAGGCTCCTTGGTTATTAAGAATGACCAATGATTCTGTTTTAAGGCATATGTTAATATTTCATTTATCCTCCAGCCTGTATCAATTAGAGCATGTTGTAACTTAAGTCTTGGCTTTAATGGAAACCAATTTATCTGTGCTTTCATTTAAACTGAAGGAGTAATGGAGCTTATCTGACTCATGATAAGCATGAAAGGGTTGAGAAGAAAGTGTTTTCAATAAGGAAATTCAGGGAAAGATTTCCTGTCCTAGGAGATGTAACTGGTGGGGGAAGAAGAAAGCAGAGGCTGGCAAGAGGTTCTGGAAGATTGTAATAATGGAGGTGGGACTAGTCACCCTAGTATGATACCCAGTGACAAAACATGACATGGAGATCAAGCATTTTCCTGGTTCAGTGCTTTCACATCCCTGATCCTTGTCACATCCAAAGCCTACTGCAAGCCATATGCTGTAGATGTATCCAACCGCCTTATTAAATAAGAGACACAGAGCCAATGTAAAGATGAAAGCCAAAGAGGTCAGAGCTAAGAGTCTTACCTGCTTTTCCGCCAGCTAGCCTCTCCCGCCAAGAGACCTCTCCGAAAGGGGGCTTACTTCCTGTGCGTTTCTCTAATAAAGAGTCCTTGTTCTTCCTTCTCATTGGTTGTAAACCCAACTACGTGACTGCCTCGTCACTGCCTCTCTGTACAGACCTCCAGGTCTTCTATGGTTTGTATTGAGATTAAGGGCGTGTGTCTCCAATGCTGGCTGTATCCTTGAACACACAGAGATCTACCTAGTTCTGCTTACCAAGTGCTGGGATTAAAGGCGTGCACCACCACCGCCCTGGCTTTCGCTATGGCTTGCTAATAGCTCTGACCCCTAGGCAACTTTATTTATTAACATACAAATAAAATCACATTTCAGCACAAATAAAATACCACTATAATATGCCTCTGAAATTTGCTTTGTTTTGATTTCACATTTTAGTTTTTTGTCTGTTTGGTTGGTTGGTTTGGTTTTTCAAATTTAACTTTTTATTGATTCTTTGTGGAATTCACATCATGCATCTTGATCTCACTCATCTCCTCATCCATTCCCATCTGCCCTCCACCCTTTCAATCCGCCCCCCAGGATAACAAGATAACATTTGAAAGAAAAGTCTCATTGGGGAAGTTGTAGTGTGACACAGTGAGTCACACAGTCCTTTAGTCCATATATTATTACTTGCAAGTGTTCATTGTAATGAGTCATTGGTCTGACTTGAGGTCTCTAGTTTTTGCTACATCAGCAATACTGGGCCTTCACTGGGGCTCCTCTTGAATATCCTGTTGTTTTACTGTGTCATGGAGATGCTGTAACTTTGGATCTGCAGGATCAGCCCTTTTACATGCTCCAGCAGATCATAGGTGGTGTGGATGATGGGATGGGCCAACTCATAGCTCTGGTTCTGTGTCTGGGTGGTTGCTGGTTTGGTCAGCCTGCCTGCTCTCCTTCATCCTCAGCACTAGGGTGTGCTCTCCAGTACAGCCTTGGCTAGTTCACCCCATGTAGTAAGCAACAAGTGGCAGGGCCAGTTCTCCTGTTCTCCTGTCCTTGGGGTTGGTTCATCCACAACCTATGCCACCAGGGTCAGCTCTACTGTGTTGTCTAGGTGAGGCAGAGGCCAATCTGCCCAGTGCTGCAGCTGGTGAGTGGCAGGGCCAGCTCTCTTGCTCTAGCAACATCAGGGAGAGCTCTCAAGGGGTATGGGGCAGGGCTGCTCTCCTTTGTCCACACCACCATATGGTAGATGAGAGATGGGCCCAATCTCTCACACTCACATTCTCAGGGCCCACTCACCCACATCTCCATCTCCACTGTGTTACCCAGGCAACGTACAGGGCCCATTCTGTCTAGTTCTGCATCTGTGTTGTCCAGATAAGGTACAAGGGCAGGGGAAGCTCTCTTGTCCACCATAGGTGGTAAGGGGAGAGTGGAGGAAGGCATCTTTTCCTCTCCCTTATCACCACAAGGAAGACAAGGGGTACGAGGCCAACTCTCCCATTCTCATGACCTCAGGGCAGGCTCATCCATGCCCCCACCAGCAAGGTTGGTACTACTAGGGTGCCCAGGTAAAGTGCATGGCCTGCTCTCCTGAGTATTGGAGGGAGCAGTGATAGGCAAGGGGCAGGGAGGAACATATCTCCCCTACCCACACCATATGACCCATGAGAAGTGGGGCTAGCTTTCCCACATTTTTGCCCTCAGGGTTGGCTCACCTGCACCATCACCAGCAGGGTCAACTCTATGGAGTTGCCCAGGTGTGTTGTAGAATATTATTTTAAGGTGGGTTACTTTTGTTTCTGTTGCATTTGTCTAACTCTGTGAAGCTGTGTTACTGTGCCTGTCTTAAACACCTGATGGTCTAATAAAGATCCGAACAGCCAATAGTGAGGCAGGAGAATGGATAGGCAGGGCTGGCAGGCAGAGAGAATATATAGATGGAGAAATCTGGGAGGAAAAAAGATCAAGGAATGAGGGAGGAAGGAAGAGGACATCAGGGGCCAGCCACCCAGCCACCCAGCCACCCAGCCACCCAGCCACCCAGCCATACAGCCAGCCATGGAGTAGAAGTAAGAGTAAGATACACAGATGTAAGAAAATGGGAAAAGCCCAGAGGCAAAGGGTAGATGAGATAAGTTAAATTTAAGAAAGCTGTCAAGAAACAAGGAAGCCAAGGCCAAGCATTCATAATTAAAAATAAGCCTCTGTGTGTGATTTATTTGGGTGCTGGGTATCAGCCCCCCCCCCAAAAAAAGAGCAAAAAATAACCAATAACATAGGTGAGGTGCAGGGCCTGCTTTCCAGAATGCTACAGTGAGATACTGGGCCAGAACACTGGTTCTCCTGACCTCAGGGACAGCAGTCCTACCTGCTACAGGTGGTGGGGGGTGGGAGGAGAGGCCACCTCCTCCTTGTTCACACCACCATGTGTCAGATGAGGGGCAGGGCCAGATTTTCCACACTCACGTTCTCAGGCCAGCTCACCCACATCCCTATCAACAGGGTCAGTTCCATTGTGCTGCCTAGATGAGGGGCAGGGCCTGCTCTCACTAGTGCTGCAGTTGCTGAGGGGCTAGGCCAGCTCTCCCACCTGCCGCAAGTGACAAGGAGTGAGGCAGGGGAAGAGCATCTTTCTCTTGCCCACAACACCACATGGCAGACAAGGGGGGATAGTACCAGCCCTCCCACTCTCATGCTCTCAGTGCCAAACCAGACATGCCCCTGCCAACAGGATCAGCTTTCTCATACTGCCCAGGAAACATCCAGGACCACTTCACTCTCTCCAGTGCTGCAGCTGGTGATGGGTAGGACCAGTTCTCCCTAATGTTGCAACCAGTGAGTCATGGATCCAACTCTGTGCAGCCCTATCCTCATTTTGTTAGTAAATGTTGTTCTTTGTCAAGTCCATGCATGTTTATCATTATAAATATCATCCTGAATATTCCTCCTCCTTTCTTGTCACCTTACAACCCATGGAAGCCCCTCCCTCCCTACAAATCTCTTTCTCATATTCATGACGTTTTGGGTAATTTGTCTCCCACTGAGTTTAATGTGGGCTGTGCATCAAGTCATCAGATTATCTTAAATATTACATTTTTATTTGTCAGTCATACCTAAATAAATATGAGGAAACTGAAAAAAAGATCTCCTTTTAAAAATATGAAGTGATAGGACTAGAGAGATGGCTCAGTTGTTAAAAGCTAGACTCACAACCAAAAATATAAAAATATCAAGTGATAGAACTCAACAAATAAACCATATGATTGTTTCTATAGGTGAGAGAAAAGGTTTTTGGCAAACCTTAATGTCATTCATGTTAAAAATAAAGGTAAAAGGCTAATATTCCCCTTTAAAGATCAGGAATAAGATTAAATGCCCACACTTATCAGTGTGT